>PVLD010005805.1:0-96847 GCA_004027595.1 Dinomys branickii | reverse complement strand
ATAGGTGCTTCAGCTTGCCATAAAATCAGAGACCACGGAGCCCACAAAGAACTGTGGGGCATGAACTAATCTCAACAGAAAAAGGCTTGCTAAGCCCTCCCTCCCCTCCTGAAGTACCTACAAGGGCAGAAAATACCGAACAACTTCAAAAAATAAGGGCACAAATCTCTTGCATCCAACATACTTTTACAAAATAGCTACCAGAGAAGTGACAATGTTCAAAGAGCCTTATGTGCACTGTCTTTAAAGGAGCAGCCAGACCCTGCGGTAGCCGAGGTAATGTACTCAAATATTTCCATGAAGAATTTTACAATTTTAGGTTTTATCTGTTACACTTAATCCTGTTTTAAAGAACTATTAAGTAATCAGAAGCCCCCCCAAATCTCTATCCTAATATATATAAAACTTTAACTCAACAATGCTACTTTTTTTTGGTACTAGGAATTGAATTCAGGACCTGGTGCTTGCCAGGCAGGCAGGCACTGAACCACTGAGCTATATCACGAGCCCAACAATGCTACTTTAATGAATTCATTAGTCTACAGTTATGGATATATGCAAAGATTTAGTCCTAAAATTGTTCTACCAAGTATAATTTAATGGAAAAACTAGACACTAGGGGCTGGGAATGTAGTGCAGTGGTAGAGCACATGATTAACGATATTCAAGCCTAGCACCAAAAAACGACACCATTAACTAAAAAGACTAGAAACAACGATGGATTCTCAGTACAGTTATGACCTATAAGTCAATCTGTCACTAAAAATGATGTTGTCAATGAATAAAATTTCATGAAACACAGTTAAATGGGGGGAAAAAAGCAAGTTATAAAGCTAGACTTGCATCTTAATCCAAACTGAAGGTATTCTAAACAAGAGCTACCTGGAGGAGAGCCCATGAGTCTTCCAGACACGTCTGATCCTGGCAGTTTTCTCTTCAGAATCGGAACAATCTTCTCATCAAAATACTCCATGGCCATGGAGGAAATGTCCCTTAACTCTTGGAGGACTTCATGCGCACGCTGTGGGGCTCTGGTAGAATTGACATATCTCAACACACGGTAAATCTCATCAATCACCTAAAACAATGAGTTCTAATTAGCACTTTAAGAAAATGGCTCCAAAGCAGAGAAGTGATGGCTGGTTCTGCAGTTCCTGTGGAGATGTACTGGCCATGGGTGATAGTACCAGCTGGACACGCAGCTTCAGGCTTCTTATACTACCTTATACTCAGATTTACTAAACACCTTTCTGTCTGTTTTTTTGAGACAGAGTCTAACTATGCAGTTCAGGCTGGCCTTGGCCTCGCTATGGAGCCCAGACTGTCTCGAACTCTTGGTGATCCTCCTGCCTCAACCTTCCAACCAGTGAAATTAAGGTGTGCACCACCACACCCAGCTTATTAAAGACCTTTATGAACCAGAGGACTCTGTTGGGGCTAAAGAATAAGGACAAATAAAATAGAGCTCTTGCCCTAAAGGGCAGCAGAGTAACCGGAGAGACACACGTACACATAAATGACGCAGTGAGGGCCCTACAAATTGCTAAAGAAACCAGAGGACTAAACAAAGAAATTAAATCCTGTGTGGATTTAGGGAGCAGGGGTGGGGTGGGGGCCAAACCGTGGGCTCCTAACGCTCCACACTCAATTTACTTCCCAGAGCCCGAGGGTTCAGTCTGAGGGCTTTCACCCTTTCATACTGCCTGCCACACAGTCATCCCTTGAAGTTTGGTTCTCTCAGAGCTGCTAGGATTTGTAACAGCTTCCTCAGACCGTGCTTCCCTGCCATCACCAATGGGTAGCAAAGATCCTTCCGTCTTCATAACAGTTACTATTAAGGGAAACACAGGGCATTCCCCCCTGCCCCCAAGAAAGTAAGTTCTTACAGGACGGCTCCTGGAGCTGGTTGGAAAGACACTGAACTGCCCTGAACATTTCCGCTCTCAGCTTTATCCCGCCAAGGCAACTTGAGTTCTTTCAAAGGTTTCCACTGCGACCTGAAGGTGACACTGCCCACTGGAGACGCCATACAGGTGACTTCATCACATGAGAACGAGGGGCTAATAGAGCAGCACCTGTCCAAGCTCACAGCCTCGGAGCCTGTGACAATCCACGTCAGCCTACATGTTGCTCACTTCACAGATGCCAGAACAATGAACCAGTAGCATCTGCCTGAGAAGACTGCAGAAGAGGCCAGGCATGAGCATGGAGAACTGCCCAGGAACTGGCGTGGGCACAAGTGGTGTGCCCAGGGGAGCGTGAGGGTGACACTGACAGCAGGCAGCTGGAGTGAACACTGTAGAGGGTGGCATGGTCGCAGGAGCCTATGGCAGTCAGAGGCACAAGCAGTGCCATGAGGAACATGCAAAGGAGTGCAGCAGTGCAGAGTCCAAGGCACCACCCGGAAACGCTGCATTTGTTTCTGGCATTACTACTCCATACAGAACTCGCTTTTGAAGAAGATAATTTTGGTTTCAATAACTTATTTAACTACTATGTTAGAAACCATTACCTATATTAACAAGAAAAATGAGAGCTGGGGATTTAGCTCAGCAGCACAGCACCTGCCTGGCAAGCGTGAGGTCATGAGTTTGATTCCTGCTACCAAAAAAAAAAAGAAAAAAGAAAAAAAGACATTGTTTCTCCCAGGCTCTCTGCATCTACGTGAGCATATCCTAGGCCAGTGGTGGCAAACCTATGGCACGTGCACCACAGCACGTTGGTTGCAACACTGCAAACTCTAAAAGGCTTGCTGTCACTATCCCAGACTCTACTGGTTTTTTTGAGACAGGGTCTCACTAAATATTCAGGATGGCCTCGAACCTGCAATGATTCTTCTCCCTCAGACTCCCGAGTGCTGGGATTACAGGTGTGTGTCACCACACCTGGCTTCCTTGCTGTTTCTTGAGGTCTCAGCAACATCTTACTTTCTCTGAGTAGTCTTCTCTGAACCCCCTCCAATTAAATCATGTTAACATCTTCCATAAATCTTTTTTAAAAATTATTGTTCCTTCAGATACAACTACACACTGTAAATTCACCTTTTTGTTAATTTGTCTTCCACATAGCATAGTAAACTCTGGGACAGAAAAGATCATACCCGATTTCACTGTCAGATCCTGAACCTAGCAGTGTGGCATACAGCGGATACTTACAGACATGGTCCAGTGTTTTAATTGCTTAATACTGGCAGATCTATACATGTCAAGCTACAGAGTTAAATTCAGTATGGCAATACGGCTTTTAGAGGGCAGACTCTAAACACAAAGGTCAGGGTTAAGGGGATTTCTATTGAGAGGGATTTATGAAGATACAAATACTTAAAATAGTACTTACATGTTTCATACAGCATCCACACCTGTATTAATAAAGCTCTAGCTATTGTGTTATGTGCATAAATACTAGAAGAATAAAAAAAAAAAAAAAAAAGAAGAATATTCACAGTACATGTGAGCTAAATTGGGAATGACTGCTAATGGTTCAGGCATGAGAAGACTCAGATCCTAGGCTGTGAAAGACATGGGACTTCCTGAAAGACTTACGAACAGCAAAGCACAAGTCAGACAGAACTGTAAGAAGTTCCACGAAAGCAAAGTGTTGTATGAAAATAAGAAAGCAGAGGTAAGATCTGTCTGAGGGCACCAAGGAGGTCTGAGAAAAGCCAGGATCCTGGGTCAGGGAGGCCAGCAAAAGTGGGAACCTGACTAGGATAGAACAGGGCTGGGCAGGGATGGCAGGTGTGGGCAGCAGCCACAACTGGAAAGCCACACTGGGTAGCACTACTGTCTACTAGCATTTGTTCTGGGGAGTCCAATGCTGATTTCTCAGGACGAATTTCAGATCAAAATATCCCACAGGCACTGCTACCTCACACTATACTGTATGTATACATCGTGAAATATTTATTGTTTCCTCTTCCAAAAATAGTGTGAAAAACAGGTCATTTCTTTGTACTTGCTCAAATCTGCCACTAAGAAATATAATATTTTCAAATCTTAACACTATACAGAGATTTTAGTCAATAGGATGGGTATTCCCCAGCTTCTTTTTTCTGTCCAAAAGCTATGAGCAGGGGACGAGATCATGGAGACAACAGTGTGTGGAAAAACAACACTGCCTCTCCCATGGTTGTCAGTTTCTGCAGTGGCATAAAGGCTCGTATTTACCACATTTTAAAAACAGTTCACTTTATGAGTAGGTCTGGTCATTTCCACACATTATTTTGAGGTCTAGTGGAAAGAACACTGGCCTCACTGAGGGCACTTAATGATTGTTTCTTGACTTTTAAAACAGTATGCCACACACACTGGACCTTACCTAGGTCGCAGATCATAAAATAAGTTACTGATTGATTGACTGATTTTGACTGATTGATTGCTGTACTGGGGATTGAACCCAGAGCCTTTGGACTGAGCTACATCACTAGTCCTTTGAAAATTTTTTACCTTGAGACGGGGTCTCACTAAGTGGCTGAGTTTCCCAGATTGGACTTGAGCTTGTGAGCTTCCAACTCCCAGAGTGCTGGGATCACTACCTGGCTTGAAAGTGCTTTTAAACTTTAAGAAGATATGACACAAAACAAATGGAACAACGATTACATTTCTAACACACAGTTCACTGTGTCATGTTTATACTTAAATTAGCACAGTAATAAATTTTCCATCTTGTTTGAAATGAGGTCTTGCTGCAGTTTAGGCTGCCCTTGAACTTACTATGTTGCTCAAGCTAGCCTCAAACTTGTAGTGATCTTCCTGCCTCAGTCTCCACATTTGGATTACAGGTGTGCACCACTATGTGTGGCTATTTTTTTGTTCTACGTGAGATTCCCTAACTTCACCATTTACCTCTTTTACTTAATTTTTAAAAAATTTCTTCCACACTTTAAATGTTTAAAACTCTGAATATTCTTTATATGGCATGTATTACACATCTTTAATTTCCCCTAGACTATTGTAGTTTTGTTTTGCATTGGGAATTGAACTCAGGACCTTGCGCTTGCCAGGCAGGTGCTTGTGCCACTGAGCCATATCCCTGGCCCCTTTTTTAAAAAAGTTTTCTAACCTCACACAATTTCCTCAAAGGCTTTTTTTCTTCCTGTTTGTTTTCTGTACATATTAGTTAATGATTCTCTGCTCTCTGCTTATATTTAAGATTGCAGCACATAGAAAGATGATCAGGACTCTAGTATCCAAGATGGGTGGAGTGGGGATCTAGAAATTCAACATGGAAATACATTTTTTTCACTTTAAAAGGCTCAGATGGTGGGTATATTTATTTTGGGGTGATCACAGTAAAACTAAATTTAAAAGAAAAAAACCCCACAACATTCTGGAAATATCAGATGTATTTAAGCTGAAGGCCATCCCTCCAAAGAACTGCTGCATGCTGTTCAAAAAGGTGAAGATGAAGACACACAAAAGAGCCTAGAGACTGTTTCGGCTCAAATTCAGAGTCCACCCACAGCCCTCAACAAGATTCTAGACTGAGAAAAATTGCCAGGAGCAGCAGTATTTGAATATGTGATAAAATCCAAATGCAAACCATTAAACCAAAGAGCTGTGTTACAATTTTTCTAATTTTTATATATGGATTATAGTTAAGTAAGTATTATATAGTTCTTTGGAAATATATTAAAATATTTAAGAATCAAGGATCAGCAGGCATAGTGGGCACACCTGTAATCCCAGCACTCAAGAAGCTGAGGCAGGATGATTGCTGTGAGTTCTAGGCCAGCCTGGGCTACATAGGCAAGTTTCAGGAAGCCTGCACTACATAGTGAGATCCTGTCTCAAAAAAGAAGGAAAGAAAGAAAGAAAGATTGCATGAGATTGTATGGCTCTAAAGATTGTATGTCTCCAACCTATTTTCAGATGGTCTCTTGCTCTCCAGGTGCAGATGATGGCTGCTGCAATGGTGACCACATGTCACTGAACCTCCTCGCGGAAGTGACCAGCCACCTGCGGGAGCCTCTGAGCTCAGCTGGGAAAAGACCAGGCAAAGGTGTGAAGACGCCAACACTGAAAAAGTGGCTGAAGAGCGAGATCTCTCAGTGAAGAACAAGGACTTCAGAGTTGAAACTAATGAGAGGCCCAAAAGCAATGAGTTCTCTTCTCTCCTTTTCCTTTTTTCTCTTTTAAAAAAATTTTACCTCTCAACCCTGTTCTTTTTGGATTATTTTTATTCTGTTTATTTCTATAAGGGACTTTATAGAAAGAACTTAATAGCAGAAAAACTGTATATTACACAGGAAAGAAATGACCTTACACAGCATTTGCAGCAGCCTGGTTCTGGAATGTCCCCCAAAGGCCTATGTGTTTAGCATCTTGCTCCTCAGAGCTGCTACAGAAAGGGAGGGCCTCTTGGAAGGAAGGTCACTGGACTTGTGCCCTTGGAGGAGCTGTCTCTCTGCTT
This sequence comes from Dinomys branickii, assembly GCA_004027595.1. Lineage (NCBI taxonomy): Eukaryota > Metazoa > Chordata > Mammalia > Rodentia > Dinomyidae > Dinomys > Dinomys branickii. Next base: position 90,436 of record PVLD010005805.1, on the reverse strand, counting down.
CCCGGCTGCCACAAGGAGCCCAGCACCTCTGCTATGTGGTCCCACCCCGGCCACGATGCACTGTGTTGCCACAGGCACAAAGCCACAGGGCTAAGTGATAGCAGACTGAAACCTATGACATGGTAAGCAGACCAAATCTCTTCTTAGAAGTCTATTACCTCGGGCATTTGTAACAGCAATGAAGAGCTGACTGGCTCAATGCCCTCACTTTGGCATTTGGAGGTTAAATGCCATGTGCTTACGTTTTAAAGATAGTACATGAGAAGTTTAAGGACAATCCAAATACTGCAAACTCTTGGTAAGTTAGAAATTTTGCATAAGTACAATAAAAAATACCAGCAACATAAAAATAAAAAGTGAAATTCTGAGTATATACACAATCATTTTAGGAAATATGAGCTATAAAGAAGGTACTTTTTAAAAACAAAAACCCCACACTGAACAAATTACTTTTTTTGGTTATTCTCAGTCAAGTACAGGTATACAGGAAGAGAAAAATTTAGGATAAATTCTTGTGAAGAAATAAGGAAAAAAACAGGAAGGTAACTGAGAAATTAGAAGTCTGGAGTACAGTTTTCATCAAATCAATCAACTTCTAGACTTCAACGTCCTTATCAATAAAGCAAAGTAAACTTTTCTCCACTCACCGCGCACAGCTATAAATGAGATCATGTAAACATAAGTCACAATCATAAGATGCAGCTAGGACAAGAGAATGGGACAGGGAGACATTCATGCCATGATGCAGAGGTAGGAGCTGGGCTCGTCTCAGTTAGTCCTACCAGGGCCAGGTGAGGGCTCCAGTGAACAAGCTGCTAAGGGTACATGCTGAGAGGACCACTGTGTCTGGAGCATGGGATCCATCCCCACCGCTGCCTTGAGCTTGGGGCCTACACTCCAAAGGAAAGAATCAGCAAGTGGTTTCCACAACAGCAGGAGTCCTTTGGACTTTGCCTCATTTCTCAGACAGAAAGACATTGTGGCAGTTGTGTGCACCCGGTGCTCAAGAACCAAGGCTGGCCACGTCTTCCATGTGAGCCCGGTACTAAGCACTGCAGTCTCTGCAGGCCCTGGGAACTTGACTGCATCTAGACCTCTCCACTGCTTAGTTATAGCTGACTGAACCGCCTCGATGTTCTGAAACTGTCAGATGGTTCTTAAATACTGTACCAGTTCAAAGGACACCTAGGAGTAAACTGACACCTAAGAGTTAAAGCCTAGAAATTTCTTTTGCCTCAAATCTGGGAATAGAGTCATAATCTACAGTTTCTAGTCAGTCACCACTTTACAGTTTCTACAAAAGCATTTGTTAGGTATACCAAGGGATATTCAAATCCAGTTATAATAAGATAATTGGATCCCCCCAAAATAAATGTCATAGAAATTGAACATGAAAATTATACATATACTACACTGCTAATGTCAATTATCCACGAAAATAACAGAGTATTTGTATTCTGTTAGGTATTAACTAGTTTCAACCCTGTAAAGGGAGGCTTTTACCATCACATCAAATAGCAAAATAAGCTTCAAGTTCATTCCAGTGGTTCCACATCTCATCTGCACTTACACTTCCAGGAGTGAAATTCTCTATGTACATAAAATAACTCCCCGCAATGAATGTAATGACTATACACTGCAAACATGTAGTAATAAAAGTTTTTTTTTTAAAGTGAAATTCTTAACTTGTGGAATGCTGATATTTCTACATGCCACAATACCTTTATCTCTGTGATAAAGAGCACCCTGCTTTGCTCAGAATGCTTTGTTCCACAGCAATTACTTATTCTAGAAGTAATTACTAAATCTGCAAGTTTATAACACAGCTATACATAAGTGCACACAAAGTGCTGTCATAGCAATTATTAAATCTGGAAGTTTGTAAGGCTGGCATTGAGAAACATTTCTCAAACAAAACAAAAATCATCTTCTCCTACTCCCTTCCCAGTGTACCAATCTTAGAAGCAGGAGAACCCTATCTTATCCACTACAGTGTCTGTGGAATCTTAACTAAAGATCAGCACTTGAATCTGAACTCTTAACACGCTTCTCTGTAGAATATGAGTTTCTACTGCATGAATTAACATTTCCAATGTAAAGACCACATGTATGATATATACTCATAGTGATATCTATACAGAAGCTAAACAGATCCATTCATAGAAACTCATTCAGAGAAGTAGCAGCAATTACGACTTTTGAAAAACCACTTTGTAAATTTACAACAATCACAGCCGACACAGGACAATACAGTTGTTCTGGGCAAGCAGTCCTACTTTACCTTTCCTGGGATGAAGCAACAGAGATTGGAATCCACGTACTTCATAAAAGTCATATTTAACAGTGACAGCCTTGTTTCCACAGCAGCAAGGATGTCTGCATGACGAGCTAAGGAATGGTTTCTCCTTTCTGATTCTCTCCTAAAATTATAACGATAAATAGCATCCACTAAGGCAGTACCGTAGATTAAAATGTTAAACAATCGAAATGCTGTACTGAAACACTCTAATACATGTGAATTTAGAAATCTACAATGAGGTCACAACTGTGATGATGAATTCGCTGACAAAATAAAAAATAAAAAAAGGAATTAAGGCAGACGTTTAGCTTCATGATACAGTGCTTGCCTCGCATGCACAGGACCTAGGTTGGATAACCAGTACTGTGAAGAAAATAAAATTTATATATTTTCCTTTTTTGGGGGGGTAATATCAAGTCCAAGTACTCTATTACACATAAACACAGCCAAGACAGTATGTTTTTGCTCATAAAACTTACCACCTTAAAACAGTTTTACTCAACAGTAATTCACAAACACGAACACGCTATGGGTTGTTAGTATATTCAGTTATATAATCACGTTCACTTACCTAACAGAACATTCTCATCGCCAGTCACTCCCTCTCTGCCACCCCCAACCTACTTTCTATTTCCCAGATTTGCTTACTCTACGCATTTCCTATAAATGGAATCCTATGGTGTGTAGCTTTCTGTCTGGCTTCTTTCACTCTGCATAGTTCTCATGGCTCACTCACGTTCCACCATGTATCTCTGGATGGCTGAAGAACATTCCCCTGTACAGAAATGTCATCACTTCATTTATGGATATCTGAATTGTTTAACATTTTGGTTACTGGTTATTTGGTTTTGTTTGCCTTTTTTGCTGCACACAGATCAAACCCAGAGCCTTGTATGAACTCCTAATTTCTTGCGAGCACATGGCTATGAGTGAAACTTCTGGGTCACATGTAAGCTTTAACTTTCAGAGAACAGTCACACTGCTCCGACAGTGCATTTCATTCACACTTCCCTGTTAAGAATCGCGCTGGACCTCTTCCACATGCTCACTGCCCACCAGTATACCTCACTGGAGAAACGTCTACTGAAACCCCTTGCCCCCTTTCACTTGGTTGTCTTTTATTACTTTTATTTCTAAGAGCTCCTCACATAACCTGGATGTGATGCACATCCCTTATCAGGAACATAATCTCAACATGATTTCCCCTTTCTATGGGTCGCCTTGGTACTTTCTTTCCCCCTAACACTGGGGTTTGAACCCAGGGCCTTGCACATGCCAGGGGAGCTCTCTCCTACTGAGCTACATCCAGGCCCTCACTTTCTCAGGGATTCCTTAGAGCTACAAAGTTTTAAATTTTGACAATATGAAGCTGCCCATATCCTTTTTCCCCCTTCATTTATGCTTTTGTCATCATATATAACAAACACTGCCTAGTCTACCTTTATGAAGATTTACTACTATGTCATCTAAGGGTTCTGGAGTATAGTGCTGACCTTTCCACTTAGCCTACCATCTTTCTATAGCGTGTGAGGTGTGGACCGACTTCATACTCTTATGTACAGATACTTGGTTTTATTAGGACCATTTGTTGAAAACACTTCTCTTTCCCCCATTCAACTGTCTTGGCATCCTTGCTGAAAATCAACTGACTAAAAGTAAGAGTTTATTTTCTAGACTCTCGATTGTATTTCTATGCTTATGTTTCACCACACTGAGGACTGTAGCTTTATAGTAAGTTTTAGAATCAGGAAGTGTTAGTCCTCTAATACCACTGTTGTTCTCTAAGACTCTTTCGAACCTCTTGTACTTCCACAGGAACTTTAGGATCTGCCTAACATATTTTGTAAGAAAGACAGGGTTTTTTTGTTTTTGTTTTTTTGTCTTTTTGAAACAGGGTTTCACTATGTAGTTCAGGCTGGCCTTGAACTCACTTTGTAGCCCAGGCTGGCATTCAACTTGCAATGATCCTCCTGCCTCAGCCTCCCAAGTAGTGGGATTATATGCATGCGCCACCACGCCAGGCTAAAATACAGGGTTTTGACAGGGACTGCACTGTGTGTGTGTATAGTTCAATTTGGGGAATACGGCTACCTTAATAATATGAAGAATTTCAACCCACAAACATAAAATGGCCTTCCATTTCTTTAGACTTTCTTTAATTTCTTTCAACAATGTTTGGTAGCATCTGGTATGCAAGTCTCATGCTTCTTTCATGGAATTTCTTACTAAGTACTCTTTTCTTGTTGTTGTCTTTTTAAGACAGGGTTTTGCTATGCAGTTCAGGCTGGCCTTGAGCTTACTTTGTAGCCTGGGCTGGTCTTGAACTTGCAGTGATCCCCCTGCCTCAGCCTCCCAAGTGCTGGAATTACAAGAGTGCACCACCACACCCAGCTAATACTTTTGCTTTTGGACATTGTTATAAATGGAATTGCCTTTTAAATTTCATTTTCAGATTGCTCAATTGCTAGTGTGTAGAAATACAACTGACTTTTGTATATTGATCTCATATCTTGCTTATTTACTTTAATAATTCATTAGTGTATTTCTGGCATACAAGAACATGTTATCTTTGCACAGAAAGAGCTTTGCTTAATCTTTTAACATGGTTGCCTTTTACTTCGTTTTCTTGCCCTTTCCCATGGCTGGAATGCCCAAGAAAACCAAATGACAGTAGAAATCACTTATTGTGATCCATGTGTTCTTTCTTTCTTTCTTTCTTTTTTTTTTCATGTGTTCTTTCTTATAAAAAGTGGAAGCCACTTAAACTCTGAAGATTTAAAAACTGGCAACTGAGATTTTAAAACTAATTAAGTATCAGTATAAAAACCAAACAACACCTGAATTATAAATGAGTGCCACCGGCAGTCATGGCATACCTTGGGAGCTGTGCTTTCACTTGCTTCTGACACAGGTTATGGTACCTCTCCACTTTCAGAAACCCCTGATTCAACATTCTCTGGCAAACCAAGTCCATTCTTTTACAAACCTATGGAGGAAAAGGGAGACGGAATTTTAATAAAACAAAAAATGAATAGCCAAATTGTTCATAGTAAACTTACACTTCTAATGGCTGAATGTTGTCAGTGGTAGAATTGTCCCTGTTTGCTCTCTTAAGTCAATTAGTGGAAGAATTCTCTGAATCATGTCACTACTATAGTATTTCACTAACAAATGAACATGATACATGGCCAAGAAACAGCATTTACCTTAGGTATTAGCTCAATGTTTTGTGTCAGACTAGTTCTGAAGATCAGTAAAGGAATATATTTGAATATTTTTAACAGTTTTAAAGAAGAAAAATTCCCTCTTGGCCCAAATGTGTAATGGAATTTGAGCCTAACCTCTCATAAAATTTGTAAGATTGATAATCAGAATGAGAGTTCTAATTTCTTCTAGTAATTTAGGCTAACTACAGAGCATTTGTGATGATCAGAGCCTTTACATGAGATACTATTACAGCCTTCACAACATTTTAACATGTAGCTGAAAGGCAATTATTTTGAGTTTTCATAGAATATGGTGTTTTTAAACAGTAAAAGCAAAAGATCTGAAGTCAGAGCAGCTAATTTGCATTCCTACGCAAGTCAGCTACCATCTAAGACCATGAGCCAGTCATCTATAGTATGTGGAGATTATCTTACATATAGGACTATCATTAGGATTAAATGAAACAATGCATGCTAAATCTCTTGGTGAACTCTAAAGTGCTTGTAAAATTCTCAGTTAAATAAAAATCTATCTTAGCATTAATTTGAAAACTTTGTTCCACATATTTTATACTTCTAATATATTCTAGCAGTTTCTTAATTAAATCTAGTATATAATTTTTTTTTTTCTTAATCTGTGAGAATTTAGTAGTTGTTCAGTGAGACTTGAATGTTCTGACTACAGAGGGTTAAGGCTCTCTGTGGCCAGGTGTGGTAGCACATACCTCTAATTCCACACTCAGGAGACTAGGGCAGGAGCACTATTGTGAGTTCAAGGGCAGCCTGGGCTACAGAGTGAGATCTTGCCTCAAGCCCCCCACCACCCCTAAATCTCACTGTAGAGGGCCAGATGTTGGAAGTACAAAATGGAAGTAAGTCTACATCAAGGCCACGTCAGAAAGGGGCTATCTTGTACTTCTATTTTATGGTATCTAAGCACCAATGTTTGAAAAATATTTGCTGCAATGAAATGCTGATCAAACACTTAATAATACAAGTTTTTTTTTTTTTTTTGCGGTACTGGGGATCGAACTCAGGACCCTGTTCTTGCTAGGCAAGCGCTTATTCCACTGAGCTATATTCCCAGCCCTTTTTTCTTAAGAATATAGGAAAACAAAAACTGTTTATGTTTATTAAGTTCTTAATTTTAGTATCGATACAAGATACTTCCTAAATTAGAAGATGTCACATCTGCATGAAATTAGTCATTATTGTTCACTACCACTGAAAAAAAGAGCCAATAAACCCATATATTAACATTTTAATGAGAAATAATTCTTCCTCAACAAAATACTTGATGAGTGGAATTAATTTTTTAAAATTTTGGGGTTTTTATTTTTGGAGGCAAGGTCTCACTCTGTAGTCCGGCCCGGCCTTGAACTCACTATGTGGCCCAGACTGGCCTCAAAATCACAGATACTCTCCTGCCTCAGCCTCCCAGGTGCCAGGATTACAGCCCTGTACCACCATTCCTGGCTATTTTAAATTTTTGTAAAGTGTTTTCATTACTTAGAAACTTCAACACAACCCAAGAACCCAGAAGTCCGTATTTCATTAGCTGTCAGTATGTGGACAAGATCATATATGAGAAAGCTACCAGAAGAGTTCCCTGCACATTTACCAAAGAATGAAACTGAAAAGCATCAGTAACAGTGCTGTAACAAAAATATTTCAGTTCCCTAATCCCGAATAACTACATTGCCACAAACATCAGTACTAAACTTTCAGTGAGGGCAGGGGCCCTTTATTGTGTTGTGGAGGAAGGAAGGGCAGTGCACTTATGTGTATGGGATGAGGGGGACAGAGAGGGCTAATTTCCTGTCATTCACTTGAATGGAAATCAACAGATACTATCAGAGCTCATCCAAGAGTATTGAGAGTTGTGCCTCTGGGAGTAAAAACTAGGTGCTATGAAAACTAGTTTTTGTTAAAACTGTTAATGTTTTAAAAGAAAAACTGGATGTGGGGATGTTGCTCATTGGCAGAACACTTGCCTAGCACGTAGATGCCCTGGGTTCAATGTTCACTACTAAAAAAAAGAAACGGAAAAGCAAAGCAAAGCACTCTCTAACGCAATCTTATAGAAAAACACTTCTTATTGTTGGTAAATTGAGATAACTTGGGGGAGGGGGGCACTGAACCCAGAGCCTCTGCACTGTTATATCTCTTTTATCTTTTTCTTTTGAGGTAATCTTACTAAGTCACTAGACTGCCCAGGTTGGGCTTAAACTTGTGATCCTCCTACTTTAGCCTCCCATAGTGCTAGGAATATCACTTTACATAAAAAAAAATATAAGATTAATTATTACTATAATTTTTAAGGTTTAGTAGAAATTATTTTACTGTATAACTTTTGCTGCACTGAATCTAGTTTTAAGGTTTACACGTTATTACCCATCTAGAAACTCAACTGAATGTGAAAACTACTGCATTTGAGTGTGTAAGCCTGGGTGAGAATATAAAAATTCAAAGAAAGGCAACTAAGACAGACCTCACAGGACAAAAGATCTGAATTAGGCTTTGAAGAAAGAAAGGCCAAGGACTGCTAGGTTATAAGAAAAAACTGCTGTTGACCCAGTGTTGGGTGGAGGCAAGAGGCATAAAATTTCCACGTTTTAAGCAGGGAGATTTGATGGTAATAAGAAATACTTTAAAAGGAAAAAGATTACTTATCTTTCCAAAGTTCTTTTACTGGGACAAGTTGGCTGGTTATTTTATGTAAGCACTGTAATATTGCATATGGTCCTGAAAGTTTCACTGGAGGAAGCTGAAATCAACACAGATGAGCCCCAAAGAAGTGAAAGAAAACAGTAAGGGCTGATCAATGAAATTTTTAACTTGACAGGTATACAGCTGTTAAAAAAACCCCCACAACAATAGAAAATAAGTCACCAACACAAAATGGAATAGCACAAGCAAGAGTCAATATGAAAAGCTTGTGAAGCATTAGCCACAGTGTAGGCCAAGCATGGTGTGTGAGGTCCTCCCTTCCTGCCCTCATGGATGCTCAGCAAGCACTGACTGAAGGACAGCAGAGACACTCATCATTTTCCACAACTGCATATGCATAAACCTGCCACCTCCTGCAGGTTAGAATACTCTAATACTTTACTAAACAATTTTATCTTGTATGGGTTGCCTAACATTGCCCATGGTACCATACTGTGTGTGGGTAAGAACCACACACGTACATGTAATCCTCAATTATCTGCAAGTAGAATCACCACAAATTTTCAATTCTGTGTACTGCACCTAGATACTCCTTTGGAAGGAAAAGAAATTCATTTATGTTAGCCTGAGAAAAACAGTTAGGAAGAAAAAGCCTAGCTAATTATTCTGCTTGTGATTGCCTGCACTGTTATTCTCATTAACAGAGGAACTGATTGGTGATTAAAACAAAGGAGCCTTGATATATTACTGTAAATGGCTACCTTCATTATATACTAACTTCAGATCCATTTCTATTCTCTAAGAATTTCCTTAAATCACCTAATATGGTCTTAAGAAATATTAAAGCCCTTCTGGGGTGAACTAAAATTTTTTTCCTAATCTCTGTTGGAAGTAAATACTAACCACTGATTTTTTAGCACTATTAATATACAGAAAACATTTGCATTTCACAGTGACATATTTTCTATTGTTTACTCAGAACAGTGAAGTGTTTTAAGATGCTGAGTGCTTTTGATGCATCAGACTAAAGCCCTCAGCATTCATGATGAAAGAACCTATCCCCACCTTCACTGTGCTTAAACTTAGTGGAGACAAGATCCTTCAGAAACAGCTCCAATCTAACTGCAGTAATGATGCAGTGAAGACTTAGAAAAACTAGCAGGCAAAATCCAGAGAAAAACCACAGGCTCCGCAGAGGTACCAGTGCTGGAGAGCTGGGTGGAAGGCACAGACGCTTTCTGGGAAAGGGAAACGGAGTTGTGTTGGTGACGGATCAGACATTTGAGAAACTAAACAACTTGGTATTTGTGCCACTCAGTCTTCAGAGGTAGAAACAGATAATCTGGAAAAACATTTATCAAACATTTTTCACTCCTAGTTTCATGCTGTCATCCTTTTAATGTAGTACCTACTCCAACACTGCAAGAATTTATAGCCCATAGAGATTATCAGGGTGTTGTCAGTCCCCTTTATATTACTAAACAAACTGAGGTTATCTGTTTGCTCAAGGCAATCAATTTATGAGGCTAAAGGTTTCTTTCAGCTCATGTGTGGAGGTCCCAGCCCGTCAGCCATCACTAGATGGACGGAGTGTTGTTATGCTGCTGGTGAGGGCCGGCACATCAGGTGGGAGTGGGTGTCACAGCAAAGCTGTTCACCTTCCCGTGCAGAATGGAAAGGGGGCAGGGAGGAGAGACCAGGACTCCCCATTCCCTTTAGGGCACACCCCCAAAAACCTGAGCTCTCCCTTTCCACTACTCCTGATAGCACCAAGCTGGGGACCAAGTCTCCAACACACAGGCCCAAACCACACCACGGGGTGTGGGGATAATAACTGGTCTCTTATGAAATGAGGAGGAGGAGGTTTTACTTTTTAATCCTTATTTGTTTTCCTTACCAAAAGTTTTCAACCCTGGAGATTTCAGGCTGACCTTGAGCTACTTTGTAGCCCAGGCTGGTCTCAAACTCACAATGATCCTCCTGCCTCACCCTCCAAAGTGCTGGGGTTACAGGCATGAGCCACCACACCCGGCCCAAATCCAGTTCATCTTAATCCCTCTAAGATACCCTTCTCCAATTTTTTCATTGCCTTTCTGTCATTTTTTTGTCACTAAGAATGTTCTACCTTAATTAACTAATAAAACTCATCCCAATGAACCTCAACACTCTTTGTTTTGTTTTAGTCTTTCTGAGACTGGGTCTCACTGTGCAGTTCAGGCTGGCCTTGAGCTCACTTTGTAGCCCTGATCACAGCGATGCCCCTGCCTCAGCTTCCCAAGTGCTCAGATTACAGGTTGTGCAACCACACCCAGCCAAACACTCGTATTTATCATCTCTACCTGTTTTTCTGGTGCTTTGTAAGTATGCTCAAGGAAGTGAGACTGCACAAGGTTATAGAACAAACTCCTTTACTTTGAGAGATTAGAATTACCAGGAAGACAGAAATGTCCCCAAGATATATTTTCTTATGTGTAGCTAAGTATCAGTTACAAAGATCAACAATCTTAAGAAGAGGTGGTGGAGCGGGGGAAAAAAAATAACCAAAGCTCAGCAATAGTGTATTCTCTGTAAAACAGAAATACAGCACAGTGGTTCTCAAGATGTGGTCTGGGGACCCCAGAGCTCCCAAGACCCTTGTAGAAAACCTGCAAGGCCAACTTTTTGCTGTCGTCTTTTTGAGACAGGGTCTCGCTATGCAGTTCAGGGTGGCCTTGAAGTCACTTTGCAGCCCAGGCTGGTCTCGAACTCTCAATGATCCTCCCTCTTCAGCCTCCCAAGTGCTGGGATTACAGGCATGTACCACCATGCCCCGCTGCAAGGCCAATTTAGTCTCCAAATACTAAAGACTTACTTGACCTTCTCACTTGTCCTTGCCCAAGAATCCAGTGCCGTTTTCTGGAGGCATGGGACAACAATGTGACAGTATTACTGCTCTGACAGGTGGCAGAACATGTGCTGTGTACTCTTACATTTTCTAGAATTTTCTGAGTTAAGTTCTGAAAAGTCAAACCATTTTTAAGACGTGTACAGTTATCCCGAGACACAAAAATCTGGGCACTCCTCATATATGGTAAGAGATATGAAGCAGAGTGCCTACTTAATCAAAGTAATGCTTTGTGTTGTCCTGTGTATTTCCAACCAACCCACTATGTAACCATGAAATCTTCTAACATACAGTATTTGAAGAAAAGATGTAAAAGGAGCTATAAACAGGTAGAAGATGTTACTACCTAGAATGCTCCAGAGAAGTATGTTGGGACATTGCATGTTTTTATATATTTTGTCACTGATCAGAAAATATCATTCCAGACAGCAAGTAAGAAATCACTATTTGAACTATAGTAAAGTTCAGGTTCCGAACCACTAATATCTCCATGGTATTAAGATCCATTTGAATCACTGGGGAAAAGCTCTGACAGTAGCATCTTTTAACAGGTTTCTGGACTTACTTTTCAGCAGTAAAAATATTGTGCCCATGAACCAAAGTCACAGGTCCAAATAATTCTGATCTGCTTCTTTGGGGAAGGACCTCACTTCTTACCCTTTGCCACTTGTTTCAAAGTCTCTCAGGAACCTATCACCAGGTAGGTACTAATGCTGTATCAGCACATACTTATTTTTGTGGTTAAGCAAACCAAAGGACATGATTTGTTATTTTAAAAGCTGCATTTAGCCAAATACTTTTAAACTCATACACTGCAGGAATTAAATTATTTTAAATTATCGCTGTGTAAACAGAATCTCCAGGCTCTGGGGGCATTTTTGGAGCTAATATTTAATGTAGAAGAAGATCCAATCTAATAAGGCATTTACAGTCCTGTGGAAACCAATGGGCTGGAGCATAAAATTTCAATTATTTATGGTAACAAGAGGCAAAGTCTATTATCAACTAACCTGCACAAATAACTGAAAAATGTTACTGTAGGAATTTCAACTTAAAAGTACATTTTTTAAAGAAAACACAGCCAGGTGTGGTGGGGCACACCTGTAATCCCAGCACTCAGGAGACTGAGGCTGGAGGATCACTGTGAATTGAGGCCAGCCTGGGCTACATAAGTGTGTCCAAGGCCAGCCTGAAAAACATAGTGAGACCCTGTCTCAAAAGGACAAACAACAAAAACAGAACAGTAAGTACACAGATAGTGTACCTGTCTTCTAAATTATACGGTAACAGTAGTTACGATTAAGGTACTAAGAGATAATTAAGTAAACTGGGAAGGAACAAAAACACCCAAAACTATGAATAAACAAAACTCATCAGCCACCAAACAGTTGACATTTAGCTTTACGAACACTAACTGTAATCTTAGTACTGTTCTTAATATAATATTAAGGCATGTCCAGCCTTTATTCTCCAAATTAAAAAAAAAAAAAAAGAAACAGAAAAGAACTGTTACATACCAGACTCCAACATACACACTTAAGGGATACTGCTCAGTGGCACAAATGCCTGCCTCACAAGTGCCAGGTCCTGAGTTCGATTCACAGTACCAAAACAAAACAAAAAATCCCAACATATATACTTAAGTTCCTTGATAACTGGCAAACAATTCTTTAGATGTAAATCGCTACTTAAAATGAAACTGCAAAAAGCACCCAACCTGGTACCTGTCTCTTCACTGCCAAATCCATAAAAAGATAATTAAATTAATGGTGACACCTAGTGGCAAAAAAAAAAAAATCTTTGTTATCTGAATTCTAACTTCTGAACCAAAGCAATGACTCTAAAATCAAACACTTCTGAATTCTCATTCTCACAAAAGATTATTCATTTAAACTACCTAAGAATTATCCAGTAACCTTAAAGAGTAAGTGAAGATATCCCTATAACACACAGAAAAAAAACAAAAAATGACCCCCCCGCCCCAATCCCACACTGTATTTGCAGCTGCAGAATCTTTTTTCCTGGAGATGGAGGTAAGAGTTGGTACCAAGTGGACTCCTTAATAATAATCTGTGCTTGGTGTTATAAATCTATACCTGAAGGGCCGGAGGGGTAAGTGCTTAAACATGAAGCACGCAGCTGAGTACCTCACCCCAGAGGGATGCGATTCATTAATAAATTGTGGGGTGTGTTTTAACATTTCTCCCTTTAAAAGTGATTTGACTTTAACGACTAGAAAACAAAAACTAGTTTTCCTCAACTCATCAAACACAACTGCAACTACTCCCAGCTTTACAAAGCCATTGTCTGCCTGAATGGCTCAATTCAATCTACTGTTCTGCCTAGTTTCCATTTTGATCAAACATCATTCTTCACAAAAATCTGAAGGAATATTTAAGGTTATACACAAAATTCTAAGATGAAATGTTTTGAAAATTAGGGACAATCAGTTTTGAATATTTACTGTCAACTGAAATTTCCCATTGAAGAAAGGCATGGTTGAACTGCTATGCTGACTAAAAACAAATTGGCCCTCAATTCTAATTCATATTTATATAAGCTTTCTCTTAAAAATATTTCCCTTATAAACGCAATTATACTGTATTTTAAACTGGAGGTTTAAGCCTGAAATATGGTACGGGGATTAATAAGAAATGCTGCACAGCACCGTCAGAAGTACGTCTTTGTACTCTTGAAAACAATCCCGGGCAGATGCAGCTTCTACGTGGAACCGGTTGCAATCGTTTCAAGATGTCCACCTCCTTCAATTTCCCGACCACTCACAAAGATAAACTCACTAAACGAAGCAAAATACCGGACTGAGCTAAATCATCAAGGCCTGCAGTCAAAGACTCCCTCGGGTGGAGGATAATTCCACTGAATTATGTTCTGAACCAGCTCGGGCCGCACGGCTGCGATTCGAGCATAAACACGCTCCGAGAGCCGGCAGGTGGGCGCAGCGCGCGTCAAGGGTGAGACGCGGGGAGACGGGGAAACAGAGCCTGCCCGCCGGCACCGCGCCTGGGGACCGCGTTCCTCTCGCCGCACCGGGGGTCGCCAGGGCGCAGGCCCGTCCGGGCGGGAGACGGAGGCGTCCTCGCGGGCGCCGGGACGGTCGAGTCGCGGTCCTCCCCGGGCGGGCCGGGCCAGGGCGCCGGGAAGTCGCCCGGCCGCGCAGGGGGCGACGCGAGCCGGCCCTGCCCGACCCTCCCGGGCACACGCCCGCGACGCCGCCCAGACCGTGGCCGGACAGAGGGCGGCGGGGTCCCCGGGGCCTCACCAGGCGCAGCTGGCTAATTTCGTCGTAGGACATAAAGCTGAGGATGTTCTCGATGGCTACGATGGGCAGCGCCACCAGCGTGTTGTTCTGAGGCAGCTGGTCCGGAACCAGCGCCGGCGCTGGGGGCGCCTGGGATCCCGGCTGCGGGGGCTGGGCAGGGGGAGGCGGGGGCTGTCGTTGTGCAGAGCCGGCAGCTGAGGAAGAGCCGCCGTCACCGTGGCTGCCGCCTCCCTCCTCAGTCATCCACTCCTCCGCCGCGGCCGCCATCTTGGGAGCGAGATCCCTTCCCCCGCGGTGAGGGGACCAGGGTACTTCCGGCGCGTCACGTCCTCCTCCCGCGCCGTCGAGGCGGGGCGCCGAGAAGGGGCTGGGCCCTCCTGGGGGCGGGGCCTCCGGGGCGGGGCGGAGCGACGTACGCGCTGCGGGTCGGGTTCTAGGTGACCGGAGCGTAAGTGGTGGCAGTCCCGCGAAAGGCGGTCGTCGTGGTCCCTGTACCCACTATCGCAAGCTGCTGGAGGGGAAGGGAGCCTTTCTATCCACGTGAACTTCACTGCCGCAGCTCTTACAGGGCGATAAAATAATGTTGCTTAATAAGTGCTACTGGAATGATGTGGAGTATCTGTTTCCAAGCATCACAGCAATACTTGACTTAGGCAAACACAAAGAATAAAATGCCAATAAAAGAATAAAAAACAAAGAAATAAAATGTGAAGATGTTAAACCAAAAGAGGCAAACACAAGGGACCGCATACCCCTGCGACGTCCGGGGAGCACTGAAAGGGAGTTTCTGTTAACTTGCTTTCTGTAGTGATCAAAATGTAATCAGAAAAGGCCGGGAGTCGGGGCACATGCCTGTAATCTCCGCGCTCAGACAGGAGGATGATGGCGAGTTGAGGTCCGCCTGGGTTGCACCAGTGAGTTCAAGGCCAGCCTGAACTGCATAGTGAGACCCTGTCTCAAAATGAAAAAAAAAAAAAAAAAAGCGCCAGACTGAAAGAGGTTAAAGAGACAGGTGATTGATTAAATCCATGGGCAGTCTTGGATTGGATCCTGGACTGGAGGAAAATAGCTAGGAAGAAGAATATGACAGTTGGTAAAATTTTGACTGACACTTGTAGGTAACAATATTATAGTCATATCAAAGTTCCTAATTTAGATAATTGTATTGTGATTTTGTAAATGCTTAAAAAATATACATTGGCATATTTAAGGATAAAGGGCACCGGTTCCTCGATTTACTCTCATATAGTTCAAATAGAGAAGGTGATAGTAAACAAGAAAATGCTAGAAGTGATGAGAGCAAGTGAGAGCCCCTGTACTATTTTACAACCATTTCAGAATAAAAAGTTTTCAAAGACCGCTTAATATTTCTGTAATTTGGCGCCCTCGTCGTACCCTACGACAGAGACAATGGAGTGTAAATCTTGAAGTCTGGAAGCATTCTGCGCTTTAGTTCTGGGTCTTCCCAGACCTTTAGGTCTGAGTTTCCAACATGACCTTTCTTTTGCAGCTTTGTTTTGGAATCAGTTGCGCTGTAGATTTGGAAACTGCAGAAAAAGCTAAACGTGAATAAAGGTTGAGAGATGGGGGCTCCCTCAGGTGAGAAATTTATTGGCCACACTGCTGGTAGTAAGAACAGCAAGCACCCTTTCTCCATTCGCTGGGCACGTAAACCTCTACTTTACTTGGCATTGCTGTGAAACTGTTGAATATGTTTCCCTAATTCTCCCACCTGGGGGTTTGTATTAATCTATCTCCAGGGCGATAACAAACTTCCTGAAGTTGGGTGACATCTGAAGAGAAGTTTCTTTGGCTGGCAGGGCTGGAGGCTGCGCGTGCGCGATAAGGGAGCAGCTGGACGAGCCCTGCGGAGGGCGAGGGGCTGCGGGAGAGGACCCGGACTCGGACTGGGAGGGGCCTGAGCACCGTTGGAGCCCAGTCCCGGCTTGATGTGCATATGACTGACGTGTCTCAGAGAACAGGCTGGGCAGGGTTCGGGGAACCAGACACCCGCTGCCCAGCCAGGGCCAAGTTCTTGCGGCCTTGTTGTCTCTGACAGGAAACTCCTGATACTTGGGACTGAACGCAGGGCCTCGTGCGTGCTTGGCAAGCGCCGTATTGCTGAGGTATACTCAGCCCTTAGTAAGACAGGGTCTTTCTAAATTGCTCTTGGTGGCTTTTAAACTGCACTCCTCCTGCCTCAGTCTCCCAGGTAGGTAGGATTACAGGCATAGGCCTCTGCACACAGCCCTACAGGGACCTTGTGCATGGTGCTGCCTCATGGCTGGTGCTGCAGATAGCTGTCCTTGAGCTTCGGCCACATGTGTCTGGCATCCCGCCTCTCCTATGCTGCTCTAGGGCAGGAACGAGGAGGCAGGGATGAAGAGCGTTTGGTGCGGCTGGAGCTGAGCGGCAGTTACCCATCGGGGCGGGGCAGCCAGCAGGCGGCATCCAAAGGGACTGGGCAAGCTGGGTCTCCATGTTCTCAGCAGAGGACATCTTCCCTGGCTGTTGGGCAGAACTGTGCTTTGAGAATCACGTCTGGGAGCAGGAGGTGGGGAAGAGCTGACTGAGAAAGGCACCTGCTGGCAGAGGGTGTTCCCAGCCACACTCGGACACTGGAGTGGGCCCGCAGGGACCTCTCACCCTGGGCTGGGAGCCCTCGTCCAGGTCAGTGGAGGACAGTAAGAGACACGGCTGCCCTTGGCTAGCGGAGTTTGACCACTGCCTGAAATGGGGACTGGGCTCTGGTCAAGCCCCTGGCATAGAAGCCTGGGCTGGGGATGCTGTGCTCTCTCTGTGGTCCCACCACAGGCCCACGGTTATTCATGCATTTTCCCTGTGGTGCTGGGTGAACCCAGGGCCTTGGGAATGCTAGGCAAGAGCTCACCCCAGCCCTGCAGTTGTTAGACTCTCAGAACACTGCCACCTCACTGCACATTAAGAATGAACACGTGGCTACGGGGAATCCTCATGGCAGTTAGTCTGTAAGCGCCAGCTGGGCTGCTACAACTCACCCTTACCTGGGCTGAGGATGGGGGGAAACCGGAAACTGGGATGTCTTTCCCTCTGCTCGCAGGAAGCCTGATTGTGCGCTCTCAGCTCCTTCCTCCTTCTGCCGGTGCCCTCTTCCCAATCCATCGTCACAGCCACTTCGGTGCCGCTCATAGCCGAGTCCTGGAAGCAGCCTGTATGCCCATTAACAGCCGACTGGATAGAGAACATGTGGTATCTATACAAATGCAATACTACACAGCTTTAAAGAAGAAAATGTGAGACATTTATGGGGAAATGGATGCACCTAAAAAATACAGCCTTGAGTAAATAAACCAGACACACATGCTTAAATTCCATATAGCATCTGTTGTTTGAGTGAGGCAAAGTAAAACAAAGAGCTCAGTAGAGGACAGATAGAAGGGGCCAAGGACGTGGATCTCTTGGAAATGGGAAGGGGTGCAGAGACTAAGGGCGAGGGGGAGGGAGAGGGGAAGGGGAAAGAGGGAGAATAAAGACCTACCCTCCATGCCGTAAACACTGTGCGCAGTCAACAGGAGCTAAGACTGATCACCTCAGGGAGAACAGAAACCAGGAAAGGGGATTCAGAGAGGCGGGAGGGAGATGAGCGGGAAGGGGAAGGGGATTCGGAAAAGACTCCAGCCCTGTCATATACATGGACCACTCTGCAAGATGACTGTGAACTGCTCGCTCTGCAAACGTGTACTAATACAAACAAAAGGAAAAGCAGCCCCTTTCTCCGCCTGCGGGTTGCCGAACGTCTTCTCCACCTACTCCTGACCAGCAATTCACCCACTGAGGAGGCAGAGTCTGCTCCTGATTTTTCTTCTGTTACTATGTGTTACCTGAGAACATTGCTACTTTCTGAGCCTCTGGAAGAAGTAGGTGGAAGTCCCTTAATTAGAGGGATAGGGGCAGGGGAATTACCTGGTGGATGAAAACTGCTTTGACTCTTTCAAGTCACAGTGATGTCACTTGCTGCCCCAAATTAGTGGTTGCCAAATCACCAGTGCATGTTAAAAATAAGGGCTGCGGGCTCCTCCCCAACTGTGAACCTGTGTCTGGCTGGGGCCTCTGGGGAGCTGCAGCTGGACTCTGGGAAACCTTCGCCCAGGCAGCTTGGGTGTGCTTTGCTGCAGGCAGGCCTCTAATTAATGGTGTTGGGATCTGAGGATAGATGCATCATTTTGTTTGACGGGATGCTTTTCTTATAAAAATTTATTGACTCAGTGTTAAAGAAAAATGTAAAAACCTAAAGTACTAATACTTCTACATTCTAACAGAGTGGTTTCTCTTTTCTAATTCCTCGTATGCGATGCCCACAGTTTACATTTTTGTAAATATAAAAGTGTGTAAATGTAAATTCTGATGTCATTTTAACGTCAAGTATTTCTCTTTGATGTCACACAAGGCTGGTGGCTCCTCTGTACAGTCTACTCCAGCAGAACTCCCTTAGCCTGGGCTGTTTATAAGCCCTGGAAATTCAGGGCTCGAAACTGGATCCTGGGTGGCCTCAGTCACAGTGTGGGCAGATCGAGGCCCTGGGGGTGGGGCTCACGCCTCTCCATGGACAGTGCCTTCTTGCTGTGTCCTCAGGCCAAAGGGACACATAAGCTCCCAGGCCTCTTATAAGGGAACTGATCCTCCATGCACCCTCTGCCCTTGTCACCTGACCACTTTCTAACCTCTCACTGTCTCGCTGGGGATTGGGTTTCATCAGATGGATTTTAGGGGACACAACATCTGGATCATGGCAGTGGGTAATGACACTAAATGTCCATAATTCACCTGCCCACTAACCAAGTAAATATACATTTACCTTAAATGTTTTAATGACAGTGTAAATATTTTAAGTTCAAGTGGTTAATATTGCAACATAAGTATTTCATCATTGGTAGAATTTGGTTCATTTGCTTCATAGTTATTTATTTTTTGGTTTTGTGAGACGGTCTCACTATGCATCCTATGGCTGGGGATATAGCTCAGTGGAGTAAGCGCCTACCTAGCAAGTGCAGGGTCTTGAGTTCAATCCCCAGGACCGCCAAAAAAAAAAAGCAAAACATTGTACTGTGCTCACTATGCAGCCTAGGCTGGCCTTGAACTTGTGGAGATCCTCCTGTCTCAGCCTCCCGTGTGCTGGGATTACAGTTGTGTGCTACCACGCCTAGCTTGTATACACCTTGTATTTCCTTTTTAAAGGAACATAAGGGTATAATTTACAGTTAAATAAAATACATGCATTTTAGTTGTGGAGCCGACAAGTGACACTGAATGTATACCCTCTACCACAATCAGCGTTCATCGCCCCCAGAGGCCCTGATGCGCCCTTTCCCACCCCTCTCCATTTCCCGCCTCTGTGCTCCAAGCAACCAGCGATAGGGGCTCCACCCTCATAAATCAGATTTATTCCTTCTAGAGTTCTGCATGGACAGAATCCTAGGCACTGGGAACACTGGTCCCACACCTGGTGTGAGGGCCCCCAAGTGAGTTTACATCTTCTGATGATGGTTGAAATTGCAGGGCCTGCTGGAAGGGCAAGTGTACCTGCAGACAGGCCCTGTGTTCCCCACTTTCTTGAACTTTCAGGATCACCCACCCTCACTATTCTCGGCAGCCAAGATGTTGTTGAGCAATTACTTTGAGAAGTTTTTACAACTTCTCAAAAATAGCCATATTTTTCTGTTTTTCTCACAGCAGAATAACATATGACTCAGTGTACCTAGTCCAGAGAAGGTTCTGAGAGGTCCCTCTCCAGGCAGGATAGTGCTGAGAGGTCCCTCTCCAGGCAGGGTAGTGCTCCCCTTGGAGAATAGCTGTCTGCTCTAACTGTCTCAATTCACACACCGGCCACGGTCATCAAGCTGCTAAGGACGCACTGGGAAGCAGTCAGCCACACCCCACCTCGAATGCTTGGCCTTTTATGGACACCAAACGTTTACTGATCACAGACCAAAGCAGTTACTCATGTCTTTGTTTTATGTCCCTTGGCTTCCTGATATTATTTTTAACAGCTCTTCCATGATCTTATGGAAGAGGCCGTAGGGATGTAGGAAGTGACGAGCACTGCTGGCCAGGGACTTCAGGACTTGCCCAGCTGGGCTGCTGGGGGTCATGCTGGAGGTCGTAGACTTCACAGTGAAGGAGCAGGAAGGGCTGGGCACGTGCATGGGCTCTAGTGTGTCCAGGGCCCATGTGCTCAGGGCGGGGAGTGCAGGCTGCAGCATACCACACAGGTCGCTTGTCAGCGGGGGCAGGCCCTGCTCCTGCCTCTGCAGCCACCACTGAGTAGTGATTTTGCCCGTGGTCTTCATTTTTACCCCAACGTCACAGCCTTCTCATTCATGCTCAAATGCCAAGGAGCAGGTGGCAGGGAGTATGAGGAGTTTTTAAAATATTGAGAAAGAAAAAAGAAAAAGAGAGAGGCTAGATATTTGGGCCACTTTTCCAAAAGTTGCCATGGAGCCCTCTGAGCCTCCAAGGCTGCTGAACTGGATGTGTGTGCAGCCCCTTGGGCCCCACCGCGGGGCTGAGAACCATTTCACCCTGACCCTGTGCTGTGGCCTACAGGAAAGCTCTGCTCTGTTGTTTCAGCCAAAAATAGTTCTTTTCCTACGCCTCTCCTTGCTTTACTCTTTTGAGAGCAATGCAGATCACGTAAAATTGATCGTGTACTTTTCTTCTTCCTGAAATTTTGAACAGAATTAGATATGTAGCTTTTATTCCTGCACCATGAATAAGCTTTTCACCGCAGTCTTTTTGTTCTTAGCTTCATTCTGCTCCCCTCTGCCCTCACTGTGTGTTCCTTCTGAGGTGCTCCTTAGTTTTATTTTGGTTGCACGTTATTGCACACTAGTTTTGGTAAGACATCCTCTCTTTTGTAAATAATAACATGTCAATACACAGTGGTTAAACACCTGAGGGGGAGTTTAACCCCACTCTGGTAGGAACTGCTTAACTAACAGGCAACGCACCTGTCTATAGTGTGAGCTTTTATCAGAAGTAGTGCGCTATGGTGTTCGGGTGCGTTGACTTGAATTCTGGTGTCCATGGGCTCCGCTCTACTAGTTTCCTGTTTATCTAAGGTTGGCTGTTTAATTTTTCTGTGCCTCAGTTTTCTTTTTTAAAATTTATTTTTGTTAGTTCGTGTCTGTAGCACATAGTGACCACATTCATCGTGGGGAGTCGGCGCCTGGACACAGCACAGCTTAATCCTTCCTACATCCTGTTCTTCTCCTGTCTTTCCCTGCCCTCTCTTCCCCTTCTCTTGCTTTTCTTTCCATTTGCAAAAGAGCTGTCTCCCTGTTTCTGTCTCCTTATCTGCAATAGGAATAATACACATAACCCCCTCACAGAATTATTGTGAGAGCTAAATGGGATAATATACATAGAGTATTAGAACCTGGTCGAACCTATAGTTTAAGATGAGTGTTGTTAGCTATTAAGATTTCTTGCCAAATGTTCCCAACTATGTTTCTAAGAGTTCAGATTCCTGGTGGTTTTCTGCCTAACAGATCCAACTCATTGTATCACCAGTGACTCATTTGTTCATCTCCCAGGTTCTCTATGTTCAGGACATCACTGACTTTGATCACAATATTGTTATTGAGTTAGTTATGTCTATTGCTCTATGACAAATTACTTCAAAACTTAGCAGATTAAAACAACATATTTTATGATTTCACATTACCACAAATCAGGAGCAGTGAGGTGGTCAGCTATATCCTCCGCTTCAGCGTTTCTCAAGACTGAAATCATGGGCCTCCCAGGGGGCTCATGTGGGGAGGACCCACTTCCAAAACCCCCCAGGTGGTTTCTGGCCAGTCCCATTCAGGGTTGTTAACTAACAGTTAGCAAGATGTTTTGGTTTGGATCTAAAATGCTCTCTAAAAGTTTCATGCATTCATAGGGGAGCTTCAGGGAGGTGGTTGGACCATGGAGTCTGTACTCATCTGTACGTTTACAGATGACTGTGCTGTTCGGAGGTGGGCTGCTGGAGGAGGTAGGTGGTACATGACCTGGGAGAGAATTCTTGTCTGCAGCTCCTTGCCTCTTCCCTTTTGCTTCACAGCCACCAAGATGTGAGCAGCTTCCCTCCACCAGGCCTTCCCGCCATGCTGTTTCTGCTTTGGAGCAGCCAACCTGGAACTGATCCCTCTGAAACTGTGAGCCAAACGCACCTCTCCTCCTCAAGTCATGGGTATCAGGGATTTTGACACAGTGACTAGGAAGTGCCTGATACACCACCCAAAATCAGTCTTGGGTAACTTAACATTGTGTAGTAAAGAAACTGTCTGGTCTTTGCTTCTGTTTCCTGGGAGATCACCTCTAAGTCCTTGGAACTTCTTCAGTTCTACAATTTCTTTTTTATTCCTGGAGAAGCCCTCACCTGTATCTGAGCTTATGCTAACAGGATGACTCAGATAGACTTAGGGTGGGAATTTCTGTGCTAGAGAGACCCTGTATGGATTTAGAGGGTTGGAATGTTCAACTTGGCTTCCAGGGAGTGGATGGAGTTGGAGAATGAATTCAATCTCATCGCATGACCAATGATTCAGAGCATTGTGCTAGTGTTAGGTACCCTTCCTGGCTTCATTGATGTGGCAGGAAAAGAGATGTGTCCTATCCCTGTAGAGAGGGGACCTTGAAACTCTGCATGGGGGACCTTTCCTGACCTTGCTCTTGCTCTCTTTTTATTAGGTGGGTCCTGATTTGCATTTTTAAAATAATAAAACTATAATTGCAAATATTATATTTTCCTGAGTTCTGTGAGTTGTCTAGTGAATTATTCAACTTGAGGAGGAAGCAAAGCTCTCCATATTTGTAGACAGGTGCTCAGAAAAGCCAGTGGCTGGGTGATGCCCAGGCTTGTGGCTGACTCTAGTGCAGGTCTCACTGCCTGGGACTGTACCAGGTGGCTGACATCCTCAAATAGCACTGCAGAATTGCGCCTGATCGTGGAACTGCCACTGCACCATCCTTGCTGTGTTTGTTCTCAAAGTTGCAGGTTGCTAGGCCAGGCCCATACCAAAAGGGAGGAGATTACACACGGCATAATTATACCAGGAGGTAGGGTGGCTGGGAGCCAACTCAGAAGCTTTCTCTCACAGTCAGTTTGCTGACTTGTCTTAGAGTGTTTTGATGGATTGGATGAACACAAGATCATAGATTACAAAGTTCTGATACTGGGAAGAATCTTGGATATTGTCTACACTAGTTCAACCTTCTTATTTCACAGATGAGAAAAATTGGGCTCAGCTAGTGTAGAGGTCCATCTGAGAGTGTGCAGTGCACTGTGTTGAGGTCAGGAGGGAACCCAGAGCTCTTCCCCCCCATCCAGGCTGATTCAGTGATTTACTCAGGCAACTGGAGCTGCTCTAGTCAGAGTCGCATTCCCAGCGCAGATGCAAAAGCTACAGCTCCTCTGCAGACACACAGAAGTACCAGGGTCAGAAAAGTGCGGTGGGGGTAAAGATTTTTGGCAACCAAAAATTGTAACTGATGCTGGATCCTGGGCCTGTGATGCCGGATTGAGGGTGTGTGGTGCCAGGTCATAGGTGTGTAATCCTGGATTAGTCTGTTTGTGGGTTTATAGATGCATGTCATGCTGAGAGGCGAAGCCTGTTGGAAAGAGGTGGGTCACTGTGGGCATGGCCTGGAGAGGATGTGCATAGTACCTCATCCTCCCTCGATCTCTCTTCACCCATGCTGTTTCCTGTCTATCCGCCATGAGAGTTTCTCCTTTGCAGTGCGCCTGTGCCATGTCACCCTGCCTTGGAGCCAGCCAATCATGAGCCAAAACCCCTACAAACTAAGAGCTAAATAAACCTCTCCTTCTTTAAGTTGTGAGTATTGGATATTGTGTCTCAGCAATAGGAAACTAAGCACTTAAATTACTCTCAGCAGTTTTCAAAATACAGCACATTGTATCTAACTATAGTCATGCTGTTTGGAGAGAGAGAGAATGTGTGTGTGTGTGGTACTGGGGATTGAACCCAGAAACTTAGCACTAAGTTACATCTCCAGCCCTTTAAAAATTTTTTTTGAGACACAGTCTTGCTAAATTGTTAAATTGCTCTGGCTGAGGTTGATTTTGCAGTTCTGCCTCAGCCTCCCACAGTGCTGGGATTAGAGATGTGTGCCACCACGCCTGACTAACAGTAGATGTCTTGAACTGATTCCTCCTAGTGAGACAAAATTTTACGTCCTTTAAGCAACATCTTCAACCCCATATTGCTAATGCCCATAACCACCATTCTCCTCTCTGCTTCTGTGAGCCTAACTGTTTTAGATCCTACATATGAATAAGATCATGTGGTATTGTAGTTTGGATAAAAAAGTCCCCCTAAAGACTCATGTGTTGAGGGGGGCTTTGGAAGGTGACTAGGTCATGGGGTGCTATTCATAAATGGATTAATCAGGATAAGCCCATAGTGGAATGCATGGATAGGAGGCGGGGCCTGGTTGGAGGTGAGTCCCTGGGGTGTAACCAGGAGGGTTTGTCTCTTCCCTGCCTCTTGCTGCTCTGGGCATCCCAGCTGTCACAGGCTGAGAATCCTTCCTCCACCACACCCTTCCAGGTCAATGTTCCTGATTTGGAGTCAGCTGACTCTGGACTGATGCTCTGAAACTGAGTGCAAATCAATCTTTCCTCCTTTAAATTACGTATGTCTGATATTTGGTCACAGAGATGAAAATCTGACTAATATAGGTGGTGTTTGTCTGTCTGTGGCTGACTCACTTCACAGTGTCCTCCAGGTTCACCTATGTGTGTCAAGTGACAGAAGTGCCTCCTTTTTAGAGACTGAGTAATATTCCAGCGTGTATGTACCCTGTTTTCTCCATGTTGTTGGCTGATGGGTGCCTTAGCTGACCCTATCATGGGGGTCAACTACAGCTACTGTGAGTGGTGTGGGCTTCGGACATGGCACACACACACACTCATCTTGGTTCCCTTGGCTGTGCATCCAGGAGTGGGGCTGCAGGATCCTACTGCGACTCCATTTTTAACTTTTTGCTCTTTTTGTAGTGTCCTGATTGAATCCACAGCCAGTGCATGCTGAGCCAGTAGGCTGTTGCTCTTAACTCCTAAAAGAGTCTCTGTGTCATTTTCCAGAATGGAAACACATGAGAACTTACTCAGAATTACAACCCCTTCCCTGGAACCAGATACTTAGGCGCTAAACAGGTCAAAGATCCCACCAGTTTTATGTTTATCTTGTCCTTCTTTACAAATGTCGCAAGAAAAAAATATAAAAATAAAAGATACATTGATTATACTCTATATTTTATATGTAGCCCAAGATAAGCCCTCGTCACTAAATGTGGCCCAGGCAAGCTACAAGGCTGGACACCCAGGAGTAAAGACTTGGTTCCCAGCTGTGGTACTGTCGAGAGTGGTAGGACTGTCAAGAAGTGGGTCCTTTGGAAATCTTCCGGCCATACAGGAATGGCCTGAGGTGAGGGCTGGGGTCCTGGCCACTCCTCTCTTTTTGTCACCTCTGTGGCATGAGGTGAGCAGCTCCCACACAGGCTCGTGCTGTCTTCTACCATGTGAGCAAAGTCAACTTTTCTTCTTTGTGAATCAGTTATTTTATTACAGACATGAAAGCAGACTACCTAATTTCAAAATGTGCCAAGCACACAGTTGCAAAAACAGGCACATAGACCAGTGGAACATAACACAGAGCCTGGAAATAAACCCATGCATTTATGGTCAATTGATTTTCAAAAAAAGTTGTCACAAATACAGTGGAGAAAGGACAGTCTCTATAGTAAGTGGCATTGGGAAAACTGGATAACCACATGCAGAAGAATAAAACTGGACCTTAATCTCACGCCATGCACAAAATCAACTCAAAATGGATTAGACTTCAATGTAAGACCTGAAGCTACAGAACTCTAGAAGAAAGTACAGTGGGGGAAGCTCTGTAACATTGGTCTGGGCAGTGATCTTTTTTATATGTTCCCCAGATCACAGGCAATAAAAGTAAAAATAGATGTGGGATCATATCAAACTGAAAAGCTTCTTCACAGAAAGGAAACAATTGGCAAAGTGAAGAGACAACCAACAGAATGGGAGAAAATATTGTAAACATTAGACAAAGAATTAACAGCCCCAGATATATAAGGAATTCAGACAACTCAATAGCAAAAACCAGCCAGATGTGGTGGTGCACCTCTGTAATCCCAGAACTTGGAAGGCTGAGGCAGGGGGTTACTGAGAGTTCAAGGCCAGCCTAGACTATATAGTGGTCGTAATCCTGAGTAAGTTCTCAAGGTTCAGCCTAGAGATTTTTGATCTGACTTTGCTCTTTATGTGCTTCACCTTGGAGAGCTGTTGTTCAGAGGTATACACTTCCAAAAAGCAGTGATGTGACTAAGGTACGATCATGAGGTGAGGGGTATTTTCCTCTGAGAAACTAGGTCCTCTAAAAGTTTAGGAAAGAGATGTGATTTAAACTTTCTTTGATTGGGAGGCTGAGGCAAGAGGATCGTTGCAAGTTTGAGACCAGCCTGAGCTACAAAGTGAGCTCAAGGCCAACCTGAACTGCATAGTGAGACCCTGTCTCAAAAAAAAAAATTCCTTTTTCTTTAAGTCGATTGTAACCCTGTCCACTTGAAAATTTGAGGGAATGTATTTATGTTAGCCTTTTGTGGAGTAGCAAACATGGCAAAAGTTTTTGATCTTTTTGGAAAATCTTGAAACCTAGTCTCAAATTTCTGTATCAAAACAGGAAGCATTTTTGCACCTATGGGACCAATAAAAAATGCTGGCAGCGCTGTGAGGAAAAAGGAACACTTCTCCACTGCTGGTGGGCGTGTAGACTCAACCACTGTGGAGATTCCTAAAAAACTAGGATTGGAAGACGCATTTGACCCAACTATTCCCCTTCTGGATATCTTCCCAAGAGATACTATCAGGTTAATAATATCCCTTAGTTATTGCAGACTGATCTGGTCTGCAATCTCTGGAGTGAGTGTACGGTGGAGGCTAAATAAAATGAGGCAAATGAGATGATTTCAGGGCTCCAGAAGGATCAAAGCCCTCTCATAGAATGCAAGATGCTCCCAGGGCTAAGACCAAGACCTTCTCTGCGTGGCTCTTATTTATTTGGCTAACAGAAGAAGGGAGGGGAGCACTAAAGAAGGGTGGAACCAGTCAAGGACCTCTTCAAGAAAGGTATTAACTTAATCCACCCAGGAGTGAGATGCCTGAGGAATATTTATCTAGTTGAGATTGGATCCAGGCGTCCTTGGCTGTGATCCTGTCTTATCCTTTGAGGCTTTGAGGCTTCATCTGACATTACAGGCCTTAGTAGGGATTAGTGACTCACAGAGGTTCACTTACTATGAGTTCAGGTCCATCTCCAGACAAGGAGCTTAGGCTTTGGGCAGACTCACAGGTAAATATGAAAAGCCAATTGGTTAATTTAAGTCCTGCTCAGTGCTAACTTTGTAGTGATCTCCATCAATATACCACAGTGATATATATGTACCTAAGTTTATAGCAGCACAATTTGTAATAGCTAAATCTTGGAAACAACCCAATGCCCATAAACAGAGGAAAGAATAAAAAAGATGTGGTCTTTTTATACCGTAGAGTAATACTGAGCCATAAAGAAGGATGAACTTAAGACATTTATAGGTAAGTGGATACAACTTGAGACCATACTCATAAGTAAAATAAATCAGACTCATGTGTAAACATCATATTATCTCCCTAGTGTGAGAATCTGAAAGAGTAAATAAGAAGCAAAATGTAAAATCGACTTTGTGAAATGGGGAGAGATTGTTCAAAAGGCAGAAAGAACTAGGGTGGGAGGAAAGGGGAAAGGAAGGAAGGGGAAAAGAAAAAACTACAAAGTAGTTATAATACTAGTTTCTCTTAGTCCGTCGAACAGAAAGGTTTGTGTTAATATTGTTTTGAGAATATTTTTACACCCATATCTTATACTCTGAGTAATTACTTTAAAGATAATAATACGCAATGTATTAACTATTGTTATTCTCCTATTATTTTGTTTTATTTTTTCATAAAAAAATAAATGAGTGCACATACATGCAGTAAAAAAAACCGGAAAGCCAAGGCCGGGCATGGGGCGCACACCTGTAATCCCAGCATGCAGGGGCTGAGGCAGGAGGGTTGCTGCAAGTTCTAGGCCAGCCGGGGCTACAGAGTGACTTCAACCCCAGCCTGAACTGCATATTATTTATCTATTTAGAAACACGAGACCAACAGCGTAAAGAATGCTCCACATTTTTCACTCTTCACCAGCGCTTTGACAACGTATTACAACGCGTAAAATTATGCGTTTGCTTGCCGTGATGTGAGTTGTACTTTTGAGTACAACACAGATGAGACGATTTTCACTTTGTAGACACATATTTAGCTCATTTTAATGAGAAATAAAATCCACCAAAATTAGTAAGTCTGTGAGCAATTTTTCATCTTCAAATTCTGGCACAAATCTTCCTTTTGATTCCATAGATGACTTGATTTCATTCCTAAAATCAAAAAACCCGTTCAAAATTTAGCCCCCACTTAGCTACCTCACTTCTAAAAGGTAAACGATGCCCCCAGCGGCAGCATCTCCTAGTGTTGGTGGTGAGTTACGAAAGTTACAGCTTTGGTGATGATGCAAATGGCCCTTGCCACTTTTTTGTGGGGGCTACTGGGAATCAAACTCAGGACCTTGTACTTACTAGGCAGGTGCTTATGCCACTGAGCTACACCCCCAGTCTCCTTTCCCCTTTTAAAGGTTTTTTGTATATATATTTTTAATGCAGTGATATTTCATCAAATATGAGTTTACAGCAGCAATTGCATCCTCTTCTATTAATTTTTAAAGTAAGCCTTCTTTCCCGATACCTGCCCCCCACTGGGGTGCCGGCAGTAGCTGGTCTAGGAGTACTGATGTGAAAAATAGTGACTCATGTTATGTATGTGCATCAACGCCCCACAAGGAACGTGACCATTATGTGCTGCAAACACAGGCTGATAAAGGGATGCTGGGTCCACTTCCTGATTAGTGTTGCTCAGTGGTAGTGGAGTACCGAACCAGAATCCAGCAGAGCCGCTCAGGACCTTGTGCTGAGGCAGCTGTACGACATGCTAGAGTAGCTCGGCCAAAAGCAGGAAGCTCTCAGGCCACACTAAAGAGCTGATCGTGGCTCACACTAACTGCAGTGTGAACTCTCGGCAAGCGGCCCACCAGCAAGACAAAGTTGACCGTCAGCACCAAGCAGTTAAGACCAGGCCATGACTCAGGCTTCAGCGCAGTTTCAAAAGAAAAGACTTCTTACCATGGCTGCAGCCATCACGTCACTTAGCACAAATCCCTGCCATCCCTGCCACGGAGCACAGGCCCTGACTGTGACCGAACTGGACACTCATGCGGTGTCTTACCCTCACACCCCTTATTCATTCTGAGGGGGTGACTCAGAGTCAGCACTCGCCTGTCTGGCCCTGTCCTTACGCTACTCCTTTGTCCCTTCTCAATTATTTTTCTACACCAATTAAAATTTCCCCTTTTTGGGGGCTGGGGATGTAGCTCAGCAGCATGAGCCTGAGGTCATGAGTTTGATTCCCAGTACCTAAAAATAAAATAAAATTAAAATTAAAAAAATAAAATTTCCCCTTTCTGGGAAGCCATCTCTTACCACTCCATACTTCTACAATATCGCTCACCTAACCCTTGCAACAGCCTGAGGAGGTGAGTGCTGCTGCAGAGAGGCTTAAACGGTGATGGGGAACCCGTCAGAGCTTTCCAGGACACACCTTCCTTCCTGGCAGCAGCCACCAGTGCCTGCCCGTTTGTCACTGGTTCATTTTGCAGGAGAGATGACCTGATTTCCCCTGGCTGAAGGCTCTGTGATGGTTGGGCCTCTGCAGTGTGGCCCTGAGCCTGGCCGTTTTGCTGTGCAAGTATTGATGGGTGGACTAGCAGCTTCAGGTCCACGTTCTCCACGTCTGTGAGGACAGCATGTTCACCACCAAGCCCCGTGCCCACACATACAACCAGCGGAAATAGCTTTAGTATTATATTTGAACAAAACTCAAATGCTGACAAATGGAATTGAGATCTCTTTTTTTTTTTTTAGGTTGAGATTTCCACTAGACTCCAGAAAGACCTGCTATAGGCTTAAGAATCCTAAAACCAGAGATATTTTTCTTCCCAGCTCCACTGAAACACTTCCTAGGCCTTCTGAAATGTCACTAAAG
The DNA here is from genome assembly GCA_004027595.1 of Dinomys branickii. Taxonomy (NCBI): domain Eukaryota; kingdom Metazoa; phylum Chordata; class Mammalia; order Rodentia; family Dinomyidae; genus Dinomys; species Dinomys branickii. Next base: position 59,860 of record PVLD010005805.1, on the reverse strand, counting down.
CTCGAAATTTGGGGTAGCAGTAAAGGATTACTGTCACCAAGGACACTGTTTCTACCTTGTCCCATAGCGGTGACCAAGTGATTAAGCTTTCATCTCCTAAATGACACACTTAAAAATCCATCACTGCAATTAATTGTCTCCCAAGGAATTCAAAGAGACAAACATCAGAAATCAGCCCTTTCAGTGAAAGAGATAATGATAGTGTTTCTTAAAAGCCATTTAATACACTTAGCGGGCTAGAAAAGGAAACATGCTTTCTAGTGAATAATATATTTTTAGCAATATGTAGAGCCCATTGCTGGCCAGGGTTCCATTAGTGGATAATTTTATGAGCACACTCTAAACTCTCGTAGCAAATCGTTCCAGTAACAGAGCCGATACCTCCTCACAGTGGTACCCCTGAGAGTGTCCCTTCCCCCTCCCTCATAGCTTGAAAAAACAAGACTCAAATCTCTCTAGAAAGTTACATAATGCACAGCAATCCTCCTCTGCACACGCTGGCTCCCCATGCATGCCCTGGATGCCTTTCCTTTGACGCCAGAACCCCTCACTGTTAGTCTAGCAGACCAGCGCCTTGTGTTCCTTGGCTAGAGAACTCTTCCCCAATCAGTAGAAAGTCCTTTCTGTGAGGGCGAAGTAGATGGTACAGTAACAGTAGTGTGCTTCCTCAGATCTTTCTCGGAAAAGGCCAGCTTCTAAACACACAAGCAAACAAGCAAGTAAGCGAACGCACAGATGCACTCCAGAACTCACAAGAACCGTGCGCCCTCGCCCTCTCTAGGCCAAAGCCTGTGGAAAGGCTTGGCTCCTGCTTCCTGCACTCTTGAACTTATAATATTCCCTGCTGTGCATCAGACTGGGCTCTTTTTCCTTTTTCTTGTTCCCTTTGTCTAATCAGGGTTCCCCTAACTATGGTAGAATTAGAGTCCCCCGAGGGGGGTTTTGGCTGCCCTTTGTCGCAGCTTGCTAAATTTCTTTGCTGTGCTGAATTTTACTGCTGGTGTTGACTGTGGCTTAGTTGGGGATGAAGGTCATGTGCTAGGAACTGCAAGGGGATGAGCTGCCCAGAGCACAACTCAGTGGTGTAGTGTCAAGGAAAGGGTGCACTACCTACTTGGACATTCTGTTCTGTATCGTTCCTTGCCCCTAGCTCTGAGGGTCCTAGGTGACATAAGCAGACCCTGGCCAGACCGGGCATGGTGAGGAGCTGGAATACCTGGGCACTTCATCTCATATGGGACCCATGTGTGGTGGGAGTTGAATAAACATTCACTGAATGAATGAAAACAGTAATTGTAAGCAGCATCTAAGGGGTATAAGGAGGAACTGAATGCAGTTGGTTTATCCTCATACACTACTTCAGCCTCCTGTGCCCTGTCAATCTGTGTCTGCCTTTCCTGTGATCTTGGCTGCGGGTGAGGAGCGCTGTGGCAGAAGTGCTGGCTCTTGCAGCTCCCCCAACACCCAGAGGCAAGTGTCTGCTAAGACAGGGAGGACCCAGCACCCTCCCAGAGGCGCTGTCTGCACGACAGCGACTCGGTCCTGGGGGGCAAGCTTGGGGCAACACGGCTGTGGCTTAGCCTTTGCTGTCCATAGGCCTCCGTCCAGCTTTGGGCACTCCATCTTGGTGTCTATAGTTGGCCACTGTAGACCGTTGACCCCAATTTCAACAAAAGGTTGATAACATCTACCTCCTCGAGTTGGGGTGGCAGTTAAGGGAGTTAGGGCGCATACATCACGTGGAACCATACCCAGGAGCTTTGTGAACATTTCTCTTACTGCTGTTACTTCCTTCGCACTCATGGCTGCAGCAATATCAGGCTCTTCCTAGAGTTCCCCAGCAAACAGATGTAGGATCGCAGCTGAGTGTACATGGATGCTCAGCGAATGACTCTGACCACCTACGGCATTGGCCATGACTGGTGACAGTGACCCGGCAAGAGTGGCTGGTGCTCCGAGAACACCAAGGCCTGGCCGGCGAGACTGCCCAATCTGCCCTTCTGGCCGCAGTGACGTGGCTTGCCTGGTACCCGGTTTCTTGGTTGGGGGACTTGCCAGGACCCTAGGGCAGTGGGGTGGGAGGGGTACCATGCAGCCTGCTTCCACATAGCCAGCTCCATGCTCAAGCACTAGCCTTGGCTCCTGGCCACAGTCTCGTGCTCTGTCCCTGCCCACTTGACTTTGAGGTGGGATGAGCCCTGTCCCTGCCCCTCCCTCATCCACCCCCCACGCAGGAAGCTTTGTGGCACACTTTAGTCCCTGACTTAGTGAGTGTGTCGGTGGGGTTTGTGTTTAGTTATAGCTGCTGTGTGTGTAAAGGGAAAGCAATCACTCCCTCCCCTCTTCCCGCCCATGCCGGGGTCCGGTCCAGCTCTGTGCACATGCTAAGCACACACTAAGCACATGCTTGACCACCGAGCCACTCCACAGCCCAATCTTCCTGCTTCTAAGTAACAGGCTCATACTGTCATTTCTTAACATTTCTGTTTCAGACACCACCTGCTGTCTGTGGAGGGTAAGGCTGTAATTCCTGCCACTGTCCTCTGGGACACCACAACCACCTGCTCACCCACCGCTCCTCTCATTTTACCTCAGGCCCCAGATCATGTTTCTGTCAGAATAACAAAGTTTTCTTTATCGTGTGACCAATTCAGCCACGGACCCGCAGACCTCAACATCTCCACTGAGGCCTCTCAGACTCCTTGAGGCGCTCCCCCTCACTCCAGGCTCACTCACCTACTTCCTGGTCTTCTGCGTGGCCCACCCCTTTCTCCCTCTCCTCCTCTCCCCTCCCTCTTTCCTCCTGGCTTCCAGGCGGTCTGCCACCTGACTCCACAGTATGTCTTTGGGTCCTGTCTAGTTTTTTGAAATCTTTTACAACCTGATGTCAGTTGCCAGTGCTCACGGACGCCTTGTGACCCTGTTTTCAGACACTGCTGGGCAGGTGGGCCGTTCCCTCTGAAAACTCAGTGCTCTTCACTCTGGGGAGTTCTCTTGAATTATTTCTTCCATTCATTCCCCTATTCTCTCATCACAGAGCTCTTGTTCTTCAAGTGTGAGAGATTCTTATATGATCTTTTCTTTTGATCTTGACTCTCTGGGAAATTTTGACTGTACCTTCTAACTCTTTCCAGAACATTTTTCACGTCTGCTGTGCTCTGGACCCTGTCATCTCTGGAATGTGCCACCCTCGCATCTCTCCTGCTGTGTGCGGTCATGCTGGGGCTGTCCCACCCTCACTGTCTTCATGCCTGGGGGGTCCCCTGTGATTGGAAGGAGACTCTTGAGGGTTAGGAGCTTGCCTGAGGAGCCACCTGTCCCTGAGGAAACTTGAAGTCCTGGTTCTTATTCTTTGTCCTGAGCTACAGGAATTTTGTGGTCTAGACAATGACCCTCTAATGCTATGAAGGGAAGAGGCTGAGCTGAGAATGTTTGATCTTCTAAAGCAGAATCCCAATCCTCAAAGGAGCCTCACTACCTAGATATTTTACCTCCCACTGGTAAGGTAGGGAAGGGGGTCCAGGGATCCAAACTGTTAAAGCAACCTTCACCCAGTTGCTCTCTTTTTCTTTCCTTGTCCCTTTCATCTTTAAAATTTTTTAAATAAAGATTCTTGAAATATGTAGTTCAGACTGTTTTCAAACTGGCCGCATAGCCCATGTTAGTTTCAAACTCAATATCCCCCTGCCTCAGCCTCATGAGTTCCGTCACACCTGGCCAATCATCTGATTCCTACCCGCCTTCCTCCTTCAAGGTGCTGGTTCCTTTCTTTTTAGGACCGTAGGGTACGCGTAGAGTTGCTTCCTCCTTCCTCCAGCTGGTTTCAGAACTCTTTCAGATATGCTCTGCTAGTTACCACTTTTGTACCAGCTTTTCCATTCCAAAATCATGTCACCGTCCTGGCTTCTCTTCTCTTTGTCTTTGTGAATTTGTGCCTTTAAGAAAAAGTCGCAGTTACGTCACTTTCTTGGGGTTCCCGAGGAAGTAAAGGGACACGCGCTTTGTCTGCGTGCTCAGCCGTCCCTCGACCTTGTCGTTGTTTCCTGTAGCCTTGGTTTTTCTTGTAGGATCTTTGCACGAAGAGGATGGAATGCAGCAGAGGTAAACTATAAGGTTCTACCCCTGGTGTGAAACCCCATCAAACACCAGAGCATCGAAGGGATGTTGCTCGACGCACACACAAGGAAAACAGCCGAGAGCAGTGCAGTTCTGTGGCGTGGCTGTCGCTAACGGCCCATTCACACGCGGGCTGCATTGATGGGAGTCTTTGCTCAGCCCAAGGGAGGGGAGCTTCTGCATTCTTCCCTGGGTATCGCCCTGGTCAGTGGTGTTCCCCAGCCTGCACTTTCAGAAGGATGATGGCAGAGACCACACAACCTTCAGACACGGCTGTGATCCCATATTGGGCCCTATTTCATCTTCTCTTTCTCTAAAGTGGGAAGCGTCACCACACTGAGCTTCATAACTGGGAAAAGGTCAGGAGGGGACAGTGGGAATAATAATCAGCGGTGGCGTTTCTCGGTTGTGACTAGACAGCCAGCTCCCCACCGCAGGATGGTGGCCATGGCCAGTGCTCAGCAGCCGCGGTCAGCCGCCTAGTCATCCAGTCTGAAATGACAGGCTGCTATTAAAGTAAATCGCACAGTGAAGAAAGGAACCAGGAAAGGGAGTCCTGACCTTCTTCGCTGTAAACCTTTTCATCTCCTTGGCTTAGGCGCAATTTCTTTTTAGGAAGCATAATTATCCCCCTTGATCCAATCAAGTAGGAATTTCTTTTCTTACACTTTCACCTTTGGAAAGACTTGAATAGACCCACCTTATCTGAGGAGCCTTGCTGACTATCTCTGAGCTGAGAGGGAGGGACAAGCATAAGACATTACAAAACAAAAAACAAAAACACGATTGAAAAACTTTTAGAGGTTATGTAATTGAACTCTTCTGAGAAACAGCTTCCCTAGGAGCTGGAACCATTTCAGGAAGCAGAATTTCAGTTCTTAGATTCTATGGAACCTCGGAACCACCTGAGATGCTGGGGTGACCCTCATGGGCCGGGCTTTAGCTAAACCCACTCGGAGTTGCTGCTCCTGATAAGGGTTAAAGCCGGTGGTAACTGAAGAGCTCTTTTGGATTTATATATTTAACAGGGAAATAGTGACTATCTGATCTAAGGTATCAAGTGAGATTCAAACTTTCCTTCAGATCTCATCTTAATATTGGTAGTACACCATTCTGAGGTGTGGTCCTGCCGTGTTGCCCAGACTGGTCTCAAGTTTCTGGGTTAAAGCAATCTTCCTGGTTCAGCCTCCTGAGCATTTGGGTCTGTAAGTGCTACCTCTGCACCTGGCTGGTGGAACACTTTTAAGATTGGTGCTAGGCATTCAGCACAACTGTGCATCAGTTACAGGTGAAGAAACCGAGGTATGGAGAGCTCCTGGCTTTACAGACAGATGCACCCTCTGTCTGGGAAAGATTTATCAGCACAGAGGTTTCTGCAGGTGGAAAATGGGCTCCGCAGAGCCCTTGGCTGTGCCCTACGCACAGTGTCCAGCAGGGCACAGAGCTGGAGGGGTCCAGCTGGGGGGCGAGTCATAGGGCTTGGCATGCACCATGGTTTGAAGTCAATTTTTATGTTTCAGGAAATGTTTTGTGAGTAAGGTTTATCACTGAGTTTTTAAATATTGAGTACAAAGATGTAAGAAAATTACCCTTCAGATGATTAAGACTCTCCTGGCACTCACCTCCAAGATGGCATCTGAAGAAGGGAAAAGGAGCAGAAGCCACAGGGAAGCAGCCCGCCTACAGTGGGGCGTGTGGCCAGTACTGCACAGGTACTGTGGAGCTGTCCCTGGCTGGGCTCCCCTGCCTGGCGGCTGCCCCCGCCAGAGATGGACTGGGCTCAAATGGACAATGTCATTTGGTGCCAGTAGAGGCCATGCCACCAGCGCTGTCTTTGTCTTCAAGCCCATGTCCTGGACCTCAGTGGTCTTCCCACAAGGGATGGAGCGTGTTGCTCACGGCGTGATGATGGGAGTGACCCACCCACATGACTGCTGCCCACACCCTCCCCCAGGACCCTGAGGCAGAGCATCATGGGGGGAAAACATGAATTATACTTTAAAAGGGGGCAGGCGGCAGAGTTACATAGGCCACTTGCCCCAGTTCCTGAGCTCTTGCCCTTCTCTTCCTCTGCGGACACTGCCCACGGGGTGCCCAGGGCTCCGTGGACCAGACCCATGGCGGAGGACCAGATCGTCTGTGTATGGCTTTGAGTCAACTGCAGCCCTGGGTCTTCTCGAATCTCCACCCATAAGTTTTGCTGTGCTGGTATAATTTTATACTTCACTGGTCTAGAGTTTAAAAAATAAATTTACTGAAAAGTTTCTGTCCTTTTCGTCTTAGTTTACTTTCTATGTAGCACACTATTGGAATTCAAAAGGCTCATGATTGCTATGAAACTTCTTACAAGAAAAACCTGAAGCATAAACAAACAGCAAAATAAAAGATAGATGATGGGACGCAGGGAGACAGATCTTTTGCAAATAAAAACATGTCTTAGTTACTTTTCTCATTGCTGAGACAAAATGCAGAGGTTTCAGTTCATGTTCAGCTGGCTCCGAGGCCAGGCGGCACATGGCAGAGGGCAATGAACAGTTCATGGTGGAGGAAGACAGTCAAAGCAACAAGAGGAGGGAGAGGGGCCTCTTTCTGTTCCTCAGAGCACGTCTAGTCCATGCGGATTAGGGCGGCGCCAGTGCAGTCAGTGGGCTGATCCAGCAACTACCACCCTTAACCCCAGCATTGTACCACCAATCAATCACACTCTAGATTCAGCCACCTCTGAGAAAGTCCTACAAGCATACGAGGCTTTGGGAGAACATCTAGACACAGCCATAACAGAAGGGGCCAAGACACAGGGAACAGGGCATAAAGAGTGAAGATGTGTAGTGTACAGGTGCCAGCTCCCCGTGACTGGTGTGACCATGACTTTGGGCCTTGGGTATTTTGTCTCAGCAGTGAGAAAAGTAACCTTTTTTTGTACCAGGAATTGAACACAGTACCTTACACTTGCCAGGCAGGTGCTTATGCCACTGAGCTATATCCCCAGCCCAGAGAAAAGTAACTAAGGCACCTTCCCATCTGCAAAAGATCTGTCTGCTTATGTCCCATCATCTATCTTTTATTTTACGCTTTAAATTACTTGTCTTCGGGTTTTTCTCATAACAGAAGTTTTATAACAATCATGAGCCTTTTGGATTCCAATACTGGGAACTGAAGCTGAATCCTACACCATGAGGTCCTAAGCTGCAGAGAACCAGTGAGACTGCTTTCTGTCTTTGGTGAAAGATTTCAGGTAAGACTCAGAGGCCACGCATAGAGCATGGGAGACCCCTAGAGTGAGAGTGAGAGTGAGGGCCGAGGTGGGGCTGGGGGCTGCAATCTGAAGGTGCCCAAGGTCAGGCTGGGGCCCCAAGGAGGTCTCGGGCCACATTTCTCTATTAACTGGGTCCCTCCAGGGGTGCCTTCCTCCCTGCAGGGCCATCATCCTATTACCAGGCTAGTGGGTTGGGTCTCGCTTCCTACAAGCCAACAGTTTTCCTCATTGGCTTCCAGGCCCGGTGACTTTCCTGCCCCTCCCCCAGGGCTACACTTCAAGAAGACCCCGAGTCATGCTCAGAGGAGGCCATGTCTCTGGAGCTAGTGTGGGCACTGACAGTTGGGTGTACCAGGGAGGGGTTTGGCTTCCACCTCTGCCTGCTCCTCAGGGCAGAACTGGGGATCAATCCCAGGGCCTCCACAGAACTGTTTAAAGAACATTCGGCTCAGCATTCATGGCTTCTCTTGGCTTCCTGACCAGTGTCTGTCCCCAGGTGTCCACTCTGCCCAGAAGCCCTGCCCTGCCTGGGTTTCTGCCTCCGTCCTCTGTCACCTCCTGGGTCCTTCTCTTTCCAACCTTGCTGCAGCTTACGGTCAGGCCTGTGCCTCCTGCCTCTCATTTGACGGGCCACTTCTCCACTGCCATTGTGTGGTGGGTGCTTTGTAAGTATGTGTTAAATTCAAAGGGACACTAAGTCAGAAAGCTGAAATGCCATGAATTTATTCCTGAGGACGGTCGGCAGCTCTGGCCCACAGCTGGGACCACAGGCTTCCCACAGCTTTGCTTCAATGCAGGGACTAAGCCTTACGCCTAGAAATGTCACACACTAAAGTCAGAAAGTAGGCCTGGGCCGTGGCTCAGGGTACAACGCGTGCTTGGCATGGGCAAGGCTCTGCCAAAAAACAAACAAAACACCTAAATGTTTTTAAAAAAGGATTTTGTCAGTAGTCTTGGAAAACTTTACAGTCCATTTAAAAACTGCAACCCAGTCACTAGCGATATTCAAAAGGCTGTTCCATCAGCCACCACTCCCCTTAACCTTCGGAATACAATGGCTGGAATGATCCGGACGGTAGTGCTGGTCGCCGCCTGCCTCATGCTGCCATGTCCGTGCTTACGCTCAGCCAGGCAGACGCCAGGTTTGGGACTTGGGCCCTCCCCAGGTGAGAGAGGCGGAAAGGGCGGAAAGGTTCTTTACTTGAAGAAGGAAGCAAATCCTCCCAGCGCACCAAGGATAGCAAAAAATTTGCAGCTCTGAGCTGGGCATGATGGCACATGCCTGTAATCCTAGCACTCAGGAGGCTGAGGTAGAAGGATCACTGCGAGTTCAAGGCCAGCCTGAACTGCATAGTGAGACCCTGTCTCAAAAAGAAAAAAGGGGGTGGGTGGGGGGTAGCTCAATTGCAGAGCACTTCGCTGGCATGCAGGAGCCCAGGGTTCAATCCTCAGCACCACAACATAAAATAAAAAGAAAAGTTTGCAGCTCTCAGCAGGAATTGCTAGAGTCCATTCCTTAGGCCATGTCTTTGCTTCTTGGAAGAATCAGGAAGGCACGATTTCACACTCACCTTATGCAGGCATGGAGTGGTAGGAATATGGTGCTGGAGGCCTGGAACCTGCAGAACTGGACCCCACTGGGCATGTCCAAGGGCCGCGAAGTACTCTGCCCACGGTGCTGGGAAGTGATCGGAGAGAGGGTGGCACAGTCCCGTCTGAAGGAGTGTGCAAAGACTTTTGCAGGGCAGAAAGGGCGGCAGCCTCGTACCCTGATGTCCGCTCCTCCTGGGCTCTTCATTCGAGCCTGTCCCTCTCCACAAGACCTGGCTTCTTTTTCTGGGTCTACGGCTGCTTTCCCCTCAGCCTTTACATGTGTTCAAACGTGGTCCCACCCCAAAAGGCAGCTCTTCACACTGTATTTCTTTATTTTTCCCTTTGCATCACTGCAGAGTTTGACAGACTAGATGTGTTATATTCTTAAAATACTAAATGAACACAGGCCATAAAGACTTTTGTCTTTAGAAAGGTTTTATAAGGACTCACTCCGTATGTAAAGAAACAGTCCCTTGAAGGGTAGGCATTGGCCAGGAAGGGGAGCTATGAGGTAGGAGGGCTTAAACATCCTTTTAAATGTTCTTCTCCCTTGAGAAGTGGGGTCCACATCCCTCTCCTTGAATTTGGGCTCCATGACTGCTTGACTAGCACAATATAGAGGCAGTGGGTGGGACAGTGTCCAGGTCTGGGCCTCATAGACTGACAGCTTCCACTTCCTGTCTCTGGTAGCCCTGCCTCAGGCTGGGGGCGCCCGGCCACCCAGGAAATCAGCTGAGAGTCTCCCTCTGCTTGTGCTCCCAGCCCATGGTGTGCACAGGGACAGCTTCGGGTGGGAGGGGCCCAGTCCGAGAATCTCTTTCAGGGATGCCCGGGTGCTATGGGGTGGAGACTCGGCCCCCAGCACACCCGGACGATTTCTGCTCCACGAATTCCCCGTGTGATCAAATGGTTGTTCTTCGGCGCCTGCATCCGGAGGTGGTTTGTCACATGGCCCTAGACAATGGGAGCCCAGCCAGGCTGCTTCCTGCCAGCGGTTTCCTTTCATCTCGGCCGACAGGTATAACTGGCCCCACTTCCTCCTCCTTTTTTTCAGCTCTGGGGATTGGTCCCAGGGCCTCCATTCTGAGCTACATCTGCAGTCCTTATTTTTTATTTTAAGACAAGTCTCTCTAGGTCACTAAGTTGCCCAGCCCGGCCTTAATTTGCAATCCTGCTTCAGCCTTCCAGAGTGCCGGGACTCCAGGCACTGGGCCACGGGTCAGGACCATGGGTCCCCTCCAGATTGCCCAGGCCTAAGTAGGTGTCTCTATGTGGAGGCTGCTCTCCAACCTGCCTGTGGGTGCTGTGCTGACCTGCTACGCAGTTGTTCCAGCAGCTCCTTGGTGATGGGAGCAAGTCCTCCCAGCGCACCAAGGATAGCAAAAAGTTTGCAGCTCTGAGCTTGACGATGGTGGGGGAGAACGAGGATGAGGACAAGGACGAGGACACAGCATCGTGTTTATGGGCTTGCCCTTCCCTGGGGTGGCCCTGGGAAGCAGCATTTACTGCAACTTATCACACTAGGTAAAGGTCCTCCCAAAAGAGTATTTCCAGACTTGCTTCAGAAAATGGAGAGAACGATCGAGAAGTGTGTTCAAAGCTGGCGGAGTGGGCCAGGGATACCGCTCAGCAGCACCAGTGCCTGCCTGGCAAGTGAAAGATTCTGAGTTTGATTCCCAGTACCCCCCCCAAAAAAAAGCTGGGGGAGGACTTCAAGGGGGATCTGTGGCAATGTGTCTTCTCTTATAAGACACTTTTAAAACATCTTTGTGTATTTTGGTGGCTCCTGTGTCTAACCCATGCCTTCCCACTACAGCTGTGAGGGTAAGAAAAGAGTAGGGTGCTGGGCGCAGACCCAGCCCAGGGCACAGGAGGATGCGGCCAGCCTGTGCTGTGGCTCCAGGGATGTGCAGAGCTAAAAGCCACTCGGGTTCCAGCTGGACTGTTGTTGGTTGTGGCTGAGAGGGAGAGGGCAGAGCACCAGGTGGAAGCTGCCTGTCCCTGGCAGGAGGGCAATGTGGGGTGGGGCTGGCAGGGCGGACAGGAGTCTGCAGACCCAGTGCAGGGAGCAGGATGGGCCGTGTTCCTCACAGCAAGGTGTGCAGTGCACCCCCGCCTCTCCTGTGGGTGCTGGTGGTGGGAATGGCAGGAAGCCAGAGAGCGGCTAGGGCACCCTCCCTTGTTCCTTCCACCTTCACAGCTGTCTCTGGCAGAGATTGCGGCGAGCAGGCCAGCAGGCAAATGCCCCGCTGATGGAAGGCTGGCACACAAGGGCTTGTCAGTCTCAGTATCTGGCAGTAGCACAGAGATTAAGGGCATCAGTGCTGAGCCAAGTTGGTGAGATTTCTATTCCTGATTCCTCCACCAGTAGCTGCCTATCCTTGTGAAATTTATTCACCCCTTTTTTCTTTTTGAGATGGGGTCTCACTATGTAGCCCAGCCTGGCCTCAAACTCACAGTGTTCCTCCTGCCTCAGCCACCTGAGTGCTAGGATTACAGGTGTGCACCACCACACCCGGCTTCTCCTTCTTTCCTCAGAAATAACTTCAACTTACAAAAGCAGTGAACTCCCACGCCCCAACAACCTTTGTTCTTACATTTTGCTTCATCACAATGTGCAAGCAGATTACTTTCCCCTTAAACTATTGGCTCATTTTCACTTCAAATGCGTTAGCAGAAATCTCTTAAGCACAAGGGCGTTCTCTGGTCTAATCAGAGATCAGTTATAAAGTTCAGGAAATTTGCAGGGCCGAGTAGCATGTGCCTGTAATGCCAGCTACTCAGAGGATCACAAGATCAAGGCCAGCCTGGTAATTTAGAGAGATCTTGTCTCAAAAAATGGAGCTGAGAATGCAGCTTAGTATAAAGGCCCTGGTTCAATCCCTAGGGTTGCAAAAATAAACAGACAAATAAATAAATGAAGAAATAAGAAATTCGGGAAATGGAACCTTGAATGATACTGTTATCTAACATGCTATGTGTACTTGAGGTTTTCCACTGCTCCCAAAGCCCTTGAGGGACTCCTTAATCTCTTCAGATCTGGAATTGCCACCCAGCCTTCACCGTCCCTGACCTTGGCACTCTTTGCATGCAGCAGTAGCTCTGGACAGCATCTCTCCGCGTGCACTTGTCTCTTGTTTCATTGTGAGTGGACCTGAGTTGTGTATTTTGGTGGAGACAGCTCAGGAGGGGAGTCGCGTGTGTCCTTTCAGGGCAGTAGAGCTGGAAACTCGAGTCCACCTGTCCCAGGATTACAGCTGTTAGTGGTTTTCTGGTGCTTCATCAGTGCTGAGTGAGACTGGGAACAAAGAGCGGGTCTGAGCCCGAGTCATGCAAGGGTTTCACAGACTGATGCCGTATGTCCTGAAGTTTCAGTTGCTTCTGTTTTGTTGTTTGCGTCTCTGTTTCTTTGTGTGCACACCAAGGATTTCCAGTTAGTTTGGGACCAGCAGAGTGCTGTGGTTGAGATGGATTGGAGGGAAGAGGATTTACAGTGTTTCCTGACCAGGCTGGGCAGCCAGGCTGGGCCATGGAGATGGGACAGGGTACAGCCTGGAGTGGAAGCAGGGATGGTGCAGTGGCAGAGGGATCCCCAAAGCCCACTGAACCCCAAACAAGCAGGGGGCCAGCCAGGACACAGCCTCCCCTTCCCATTTGCATCCACCTTCAGCTTTGAGCAGCCACAAGCAACACGATGCAGAGAGGAGTGGTGGGGCTGAGCTCCTGCTGTGACTGTGTCTTGCACACCACAGAGGTGAGGAACAGTCCAGTGAGTGAGCGGAGGAGAGCTCAACAAACAGGGGAATCAAACCAAAGCAGGAGTGTCAAGGGCTCAGCACCCAGAAGTCTCCTTTCCAGAGACTCTGCCCCCACTCCCTGCCTTCCAGTGTGACTCCAGACTTGCCACTGGGAGGTTACCCTTCAGGCATCCTGGTCTCTTTTGAGGCTACTAATGATAATTCTACTTAAAACAGACTGGAAGATAGCGGCCAACTGTGGTCGTAATTACCCAAACTATCCCAAAAGGATGGGAGCGCTGCTGGTGAGCGGGCCACTTACAAAAGGAGCGTGAAGCATGGCATGCATTTCTCTGTAAACCAAGCAGGGTTTTTCCTCAGTGCTGGGGACGGAGCCCAGGGCCTCATGCTTGCTGGTGAGGCTGCCTCGGGACTGCACCCCAGTCTTCAAGCAGTTCTTGTGATTGTTTCCTAACACAGTGTACTGCTATGCTTCTGGAAGAATGAGGGAACGTAGGGAAAGCTTAAGTGTCAAATCTTGATCATTCCCGTGCAGTAGAAGTGCAATTCTGCACAGGGCGCGTCCAGAGAGAGGACGGAGAGTTTGTGTTGATTGGGTGCGAACGTGCGGTTGAGGACTCTGGCAAAGGCGGACAGGAAGAAGCAGGATTTGGAGGGGATAGGAGCAATCAGCAGGGAACCACAGAAGATGCTCTGTGTGCTTTGAAGCTGACCAGCAGGCGGAGGTCGGTCCACACCCTGTGGAGGCTCCGGGCCCCTGATCTTCCCTCATGCGCGCTGTAATTTTCCTACGCAGCCACTAGATGGCCTTGACACCCCCGCGGGTCGGCCGCCCTGCGTGCAGGTGCTGTCTGGGTTTGTAGTCACTTTTCTGGTTGCTGGGACACACTATCCACAGCCACAGTTTAAAGGGGAGAGGTTTATTTTGGCGCACAGTCTGTCAAGGTTTCCGTCCACAGTCCGCTGGCTCCCAGGCAGGACAGTGGGCGGAGGGGTCTGGCGGGTGAGAGCTGCTCACAACTTGGGCACAGGAAGCGGGAGGAAAGGGGTAGGTCTGCTTCACTGTCACGCCCAGGGGCCTCCTCTTGCAGCCAGGCGCCACCTCCTAACAGCAATTCAGGGGTGAGCCCTGGACTTCAGGCTCCAACCAGAAGTTCTGCCTACGAGTACAGGATCTGAACCACAGCCTGGGCAGTGCTGACCTGTCACTGTGTCCCTGGTCCTCCCTGCACAGCCACCTCTAGAAGCTTGAACGACCATTTAGGCAAAACCTAATAAACATTTCATTGTTAGCTGTTTCTACTCCACACTCCGCTTTAGTTTTTATTTTTGTAGCACCGAGGATTGAACCCAGGGCATCGTGTGTGCTGGACACACTGCCAGGTCCCCTTAATTCGTTTTTTACCCACGATAACGTCTCTGCATAGACTTTATGTAATTTTAGCAAGTGTTTATGTACTATTTGGTAGTCTGCTTTTAATTGAATGCTATTTCACATGTTCAAATTAGTGTAGTCTATATACTTCTATTTTACTTTAAAAATTTTTATTAGTATGTGTTTGCAATACATAATGATTACATTCAGTCTGGGGAAACGGGACATGTACATAACACATCTCATTCTTCTCCTTTCCCCTCCACCCCCCTTAAAAATTTTTTTTGGCAGCATTAGGTTCATTTATTTAGAAGCCCTTATCAAGTTAATTATCATATACACTGATTAAGGATCAGACTAAGGACGAAAAACCATATAAAACATGTAAAACACATGCCTGTAATCCCATCATTTGGGAAGCTGAGGCAGGGGTATCACTGTGAATTTGAGGCCAGCCTGGGCTATGTAGTGAATTCAAGACCAACATGAACTACAGAGCAAATCTGTCTCAAAAAAAAAAATACTATCATGTTAATATATACTTATATTTTAGAAAATAGAATACTGTTTTAATGTTCTTATCATTTTTCCATTAATATAAAAAGCACTGATAAAAACACAGGTGTTTTAGATCCCAAAGGAGACTTATAGGGTCAAAGACTGACTCTGGCCATTCTTGTTATATAATACTCAGGTTGCTTTACGGGGTAAAAATCCTTTGTAATGGCTGCTTTCCCCTAAGCCTCTCAGAGGTAGTGAAACTTACGTTTCTGGAGTAGAGGCACGGTAGAGCCCGCCCCCTCTCCTCCCGTGACCCCAGTCCCTGCTCTGGGTGGTGGACGTGGAACCCGCTCCTCCGGTGAGGCAAATCTTCCAGCACCGGTGCGTGGACACTGTCGGGGAAAGGGGCTCAGAGCGCGCAGACGAGCAGAACCACTGAAAAGCTCCAGTGCTGTGGTTTTTCACCGCTATGATACAAAGGCTTCTGGTGGAGCTGGCTTCTTTATTTCTGTCACTGGCAGTGAGGCTCTGCCCTCTTGGAGGGTGCCTAGCCGAGCCCCCTGTCTGGAAACCACTCAGCAGCCCAAGTCTCTGGCAGTAGTTGGAATCTGCAGCGTTCCCCAAGGCCCAGCCTGGTGCGCTGGGAGACGGCCGCCATGTTTGAGGCGGCCGGCCGGCTAGTCTTCAGGGCGGCCTCCGGAGGGGTGACGGGGTCTCCGTACCTTTGTCTTCGTTTTTTTCCTCTCAGGCCAGAGCAAGGGCGCCACGGCACCAGGGCACCAGGGCCTAAACCAGGCAGCCCTTCCTCTCTGCCCACTTGACGTCTCTGTCAAGAAGCCAGCCCACACCCCACTCGCCCACAAGAGCATGAAAAGGGCTCCATCAGCCCTCAGGATGCTCCGTCAATAGCGGCCTTGTCCCGTCCCGTCCCCGGCGCAGGGCCTGCACCATACCCAGTGGGGAGAGGTTCACTGGCGCGCAGTTTCAGGTGGGAGGGTGCAGGACGAAGTGCCCACCTGGCAGCCAGGAAGCAGAGGGGGAGGACCCAGGGCCAAGAATGCCCCTGCCAGGTCACGCCCCAGTGAACCCCCAACGACAGGCTCCGACCCCTGAGCGAGCTTTCGAGGAACGATAGTAAGTTCTGTTTCTCACCTGTGTTTCCTCACTTTTAAGTTTCTGTTAACATTTCTTGTTTTTTTTGGTAACGGGAATCAAACTCATGCCCTCAGGCTTGCCAGCCAGGCGCTTAGGCCACTGAGCTATATCCCCGGCCCTCTGTTAACATTTCTAAGTTGTATTTTTCTTGTGAAAAACCTGTCTTGAAATTAAATAATTGATTACTTTTAACAGGCTAGTACGCCACCCCCCAAATTCAAGAGGACAAAAGTGAAGGGTAAGTTGCACCCCTTGCCGGTCTCCCAGTTTTCCAGAGTGACCGCTGTCCTTTGTTCTCCAGTGTTCTCCCACATTTATTCCATGTGCGAACACGGGTACGTGCTTTTGTGTTTATACATGTGCTTTTCTTCTTAAACATGGAGAGTAGCTACACACACTTTTGGAGCTCTCTGCCTTGTAAGACATTTAACGACACTGCCGGGGCTCTCCTGATGTCTGATGCAGGCACCGTCACCCTCAGCTGCTTGTTCCCCCCTCCGTGTGAATCTTAGTACAGGACATGTATGTGGCTTCACATCCATGCCGGAGTGCTTCTGCAGGGAAAATGGTGAGTGTGCACTGGGCCAAGCAGTATTTGAATTTGAAATTTGGTCACTGTTGCCAGCCCCCTCAGCAACTTTTAATTTTCATTTAAATGTGCATTTTTAATATTATCTGTGAGGTCAAGAATTGTCTTCAAATGAAATTAATTTTCAGAGCATTTTAAGTTCACAGCAAAACTGAATGTGCTGTACACAGATGCCCCACGCCCCACCATTGCCGTTCCCCCAAGGTGGTCAATCTGTCACCAGGGATAGGTGAGCCCTCCTGGCAAGTCCTTATCACCAGCGCGCCAGCTGCATTAGGGCTCCCTGTGCATGCTGGACCCCTATGGGCTGGGATAAATAAATAACAACTTAGTTCAGTTGCACAGAGCAGTTTCATGCCTGCCTCCTCTCACCCCAGGCTTCTTTTTGGTCTCCATAGTTGCACCTTTTGCAGAGTAGCCTACAGCTGGAATCAGAGAGAAAGCAGCTTTTCTGACTGGCCTCTTTCACTGACTAACAGGTGTTGAAGCCCCGTCTGCATCTTTCCATGGCTTGGTAGCGCACTTCTTTTCAGCACTGACTAACTCCCCTGTCTGCCTGTCCTACAGTTTGTCCACTCACCTGCAGGGCATCGCGGTTGCTTCTGAGTGTTGTCAAGCTTGGCTAAAGCTGCTCTAAATGCCCATGCATAGTATTTGCACGTATGAGCCTCTGCTCCTGTGGTGCGTTCCCAGGAGTGAGTGGCTGGGCTTGCAGTATGAGCAGGCTTAGTTTCCTAGGAAACTAACTCCCCTGTTCTCCTGCCATCAGCGGGCGTGCAGTCCCCTCGCCTGCATCCCCACAGCGCTTGGTGGGGTCAGTGTTTAGATCTGTGCCATGCTAACAGGCATGCTGCAGTGTTTTACTGTTGCTTTAAGATCAAGCATTTTTTGGTATAAGAAACCATCTGCATTTTTTCTAAGAAATATCTGTTCATGTCCTTTGTGTATCTGGGGCATTGCAAACACTGATTTATAGAATTTACTTATGTGTTAGATGAATTAGCTCTCTGTCGTGTATGTTATACTTTCTGCAGCTTTTCACTTGCATTTGTCATTGTTTATTACATTTTCTTGTAGAATTAAAATATATAAAATCAAATATGTAAATTTAAATGCACACTATATTCCTATTCAAATGGACATTAGAAGTTTCTTCACTTTCCTATTCTGTACTGCATTTCTCCCCCAACCCCAAGAAAACTTTGTTCCCTAGAGCACCAATTAATCTGCTTGTTCTAAACACACAGTTTGGGACCTATTCGCTGATGCCATTGCTGACAGCACACCTGCTAAGTTCAGCTCAGTCGTTTTTCCCAGTTTCCTCTGTGCTTAGGATATGTCTCACTATGGTGTGTTGAGTTGGTAATTTATTTCACTGAATTCCTTTGTGTAGTTATGGAACTAAGTTTTAAGTGTTACTTGAGTTTAGATGATTTTAAAAAGGCATCTGGATTGTGTGTCACACAATAGCTTTTCACATTCAGATTTTGACAGCTTTGCCTGTGCTTATTTAAGTACTTAAACCTTTTTCTATACTTAACTGATATAAGGAGAAGAAAATTTAATAGCTGAGTCCTGGAGGGAAAATAACTTAAAATGATGACAAAGGACATAGAAAAAGGCCCAGCCAGACAGGGCTGCATCTTGGGAGAGTCAGGTAGAACAGCACCAGCACAGCAGTGGCCAGGAGGCAGGTGAATTCTGAGGGGGGCCCTGTCTGGGAGCAGGCCAGAGGGCAGTGCCAGGCATGAGGGAAATGAAGGCACAGGGACAGCCTCATCCTACAAAGGGAATTTAGGGATCAGGCACTGGATTCCAACATCCCAAGTTCTCTGGGCTTTACTGGGTGCGAGGTGCTCTTTAACACTCACAAGCCAGAGATGGGCTTACAATGAATGTCCAGCTGCAGGGTAGTGTCAGAGAGGATTTAGGATCAGAGACTTCAGCTTTTGAATACTTCTTGCAGCTATTTTAGAAAGGTGGTTGCTGATAGCCACGTGGCAGATCAGTTGTTACTGTAGTGTGTGTGTCTTGTAGAATTTGTCATCAAAGTGTGACATTTGTGCCACAGAAAGCTATGCCAGCCGTGAGCTCAGCTCCGTGTGGACACCCTGGATGGAGAGTCTCCCCCGCCCCATCCTGCAGCAGGCCCTCTGCTCCCCTCTGCTGCTAGGTGGGCCCTGCACTGGCCAGGGTGAGTCATGCCTGTGGGACTGGGTTTGAGTGGGATGCTGCCTGTGCTACGCAGGTCCACAGCCTCTGTGCTGCCTCAGTCTGTCACAGGATGCCATGGCCTCACACACGCAGGCCTCAGCGTTCCCAACTGTGCTCTTGCTGGAAGTCTGGGCTCCTTCCGTGGTGTTCTGTGAATATTCCTGTCTTTCATTAATCTGTCTTTGCATTTCTATCAGAGCTATGTCTAGGAGTGATGGTACTGGATAGTGGGGTACGCACGTTCCAGTTTGGAAGGGATTGTTAAAGGTCAGTTTTAAAACTGGGCATGATGGTGCATGTCTGTAATCCCAGATCTTGGGAGGCTGAGGCAGCAGGATTGTTACAAGTTTGAGACTAGCCTGGGCTACAAAGTGAGCTCAAGGCCAGCCTGAACTGCATAGCGAGACCCTTTCTCAAAAAAGAAAACAAAAGGGGTCAACTTTACTGTCCTTTTGCTAAACTGGAAAGCATCCACTCAAACAGGTATTCGGTCACTTACTCAATAGTCAGATGAAGCACTTTTATTGCATAGGGCTCTTCACTTGCGTGGGCATAAAATGCGTACATTTCCATGAGCACTGTATTTCTTTTGGAGTATAGGGTGTTTAAGTATCCTGATAGCTGACACCTGTTAAAAAAGGAGGTTCTACACTGCTGCTGTCTTGCATAATTATGAGAAACCTCACAAAACAGCATCCTCATGGGCTATGGAGAAAAACAGCCTAGTATTTTGGTGAGTAAAATTGCATTTAGGTGTAGGGTGAGGCTCAGGGCCTCAAGACACTTGTTTAGTATGCAGAAGGCCCTGGATTTGATCCACAGCATGGAAAAAAAATACATTTAAGTAACTGCTTGGCTGAGCGTGGATCTTGAAAGACTGAGATGCCTTGCTCTGCCTAGTAAAAACTACACAAAGACTTGAAAACTGGTTCTAAAATGAAAGGGTAAGGGCCTGGGGATTTAGCTCAGTGGCATAAGTGCCTGCCTGGCAAGCACAAGGTCCTGAGTTTGATCCCCGGTACCACAAAAAAAAAAAAAAAAGGGTAATTCTTTCATTCATTCAGCAAAGGATTTAGAATTCCTTGTGGCCAATGTACTGTGCTTCTAGGCTGGGAAGAAAATAGTAAAAATTAGCAGTAAAATTCAGGCTTATCACAGTTGGATTTTCATATCTAAAAAGGGTTAAGCCGAGTACCAAGTAAGCTATGAAACACAGTTAAAATGTCAAGAGAGAAATGAGTCTCACCCTAAAGGTCTGGGTGAGAGGAACTTCCAGCTGGAAAAATTCACTGTGGACCACCCAGGTGACTCTCCTTGAAAGAGAAGCAATTACCTCCATTTTGGCTGAGCCTGACACTATTTCCATTAATGTGTGCAAAGCTGGCTGGGACTTTTCCTC
This sequence comes from Dinomys branickii, assembly GCA_004027595.1. Classification (NCBI taxonomy): domain Eukaryota; kingdom Metazoa; phylum Chordata; class Mammalia; order Rodentia; family Dinomyidae; genus Dinomys; species Dinomys branickii. The sequence continues at coordinate 39,904 of PVLD010005805.1, read as the reverse complement.
ATCCCCTCAATTGGCTTTAAGCAGTGCATGTTGGTCCGGCAGAGGTGCAGATGGTGATCTCTGGAGACGGCAGGCATGTTTCCCAATGCCCATTGCTCCCTCGAGTGAGCTGGGAGGAGGTGGGATGTTGAGTCAATTCTCCATGCTGTCAGTTGGGATGAAGCCCTGGGAATAGAGACTATGACCTCCTGGGGCTTGAAAGATTACACATCAGAGAGGAAGCACCAACCCTAAAACATTAGATACTATCTCAATTGTGTTATGCAGATTACCCTTTCTGCAGATCCTTCTCTCTGCATTTGCAGAGGTGATTTCAGGCCTCCTACCTAGCCCAGCTCATGGCTCTCATCCATTTTCCATGATTCTCACAATCATCCTCAGGCCACTTCCTTCTTCACAAATGAATAAAATGCAAGTTTGGTCCTGGATGTAGGCCTTTGCTCTGGATAGCCATCATTGTGGCTGGACTCAAGACCCCCTTGACTCCTCACCATTTTGGACATATTATTGTGTATTTATGCCATGGGTTGCACTGGAAGTGGTAGATTGGACTTAACTCATTACAATTCCAATAACTTTTCCACAGGATTATAAATGTAAACCTCCTGGGCCACGACAAGGACCAGGAGGGCTCTCTATATTCTCAGTGACACCCTGCACATCAGGGCTGTTGGGCTGACAGAGCGGCATGGCTATCACCTGGGCACTGGGACAATTGGTGCTGCCAGGCACCTGGCTCTGCTGCCCTGTGCACAGTAGGGTATCTAAGGGAGCAAGGGCTGGCCAGGTGGCTAAGGGACTCAGAGATGGGCAAGATGCAGCTGGGACTCTGTATCCTGTAGCTAGAGACCAGTGTGGACCCATCTTGGTCCCTTCAGACCCTCCAGGGCTTTGAAGTTTTCACCCACGCCTGCACGTGAGTTGGCAGAGACGGTGGCCAATGTCCTGACCACCCATACTTGTCTTCTGATGCAGAGAGATGTAAAAGTGGGTTATAGAGCAGGAGGAAGTGAGAAAGAATAGGTGCACATTTGCGTATGTTATGTGCTAGGTTCACTATGGGTGGACAGGGCCAGGTATTTTTGTGGGCAGCCCAATACTTGCGGGTATTTCCAAATGAGGCCTTTCCACAAGGTGTCATTACACCATAGGTGGAGTTTATAAACACCTGGTATTAGAAGGGCTTTTACTGGTGAGCTGTCACAGGGCACCTCAGAGGCCCCCAGTCTTGAGCCTTTGCTCTCTCCTGAGAGTTTTGGGTCCAGCCCTAGATTTCCTCCTCACCTGGCAGTAGATCCTTGCTTGCTATGCTGATGGTCACATCCACTAGGATTCCCAGGCAGTGACTTGCAGCACAGGTCCCTGCGTCCAGGCACAGCGTCTGGTGTTTGGTCAGTGTCCCCAAAGGGACAGTGACAGCTTCTGGGGTGGAAGCTCTTGGGTGGCCACATGGACCATAGAGGATCCTTTCTGACCACAGAACCTCATAGGAGTGTCCATGGCTGTGGGGTATGTGTCACCCATGTCCCTACAAAGCCTGGCCCTGCTCCTCAGGGACACTCCTCTCATCGGTGACTGAGCTATTTATCAGAGGACTCAGCTGCAGGCTGCGGAGGGACCCAGAGCCTCTGGCTGCTTTGTCTCCCTGCACCCACTTCCCAAGCAGCTCGCTTCCTTTGATGCCTTCAGTGTCACTGGCTGATGCTGTCGAGGCCAGTTTCTACTGGTCTGGCCAATCACACAGTCATCCCCAGTGTGGGGCTGAGTTGCTGTCTCTGCTGCTCATGTGCATTGAAGCAGAGGCCTGGGCTGGCTTGAGTTTCTCAGAAGTTTTCCCAGCTGACCAAGTCTGTTACCCATGCTGGGGAGCTGACATGTCTCTTTCCCAGCAGTCAGAATGAGAGAGGGTGAGTCACAGATGCCATAGACTCCTGTGATCTCAGCCTCTTCCTCAGAGGTGGATGGGGTGCTGGGCTCTAGACCAGAGCTTTTCCTGTGAGGCCTTTTTACTTGGGTGAGGCTTCACAGTCTATGCGATTCTATGCTTGAGTGGGGGATATGCAGTTCTATGCTATGTATGTCGTTCTATTTCTATATAGTTGAGGATGGTCTTGAAGTCATGGTGATCCTCTTGCCTCTGCCTCCAGAATGCTAGGATTACATGCCTGACACAAATGTGAATCTCCAACTCCAGGGCTGTGTTGCAGAGGAATGTGTGTGTGTGGGTGTGCATGTGTGTATGCGTATTTGTGTGTTTCCCCCAAGAAAACCCTAGAAATCACACAGTGGCAACCCCCTTCCCACCCCTCCCAAGTGGACACCAAGGCCTGAGGCCATATGAGTGGAAATCCTGAGGGTGGACACAGGCACGGCTCAGGGTGGACGTGCACTTTCAGGGCCTTGGCAGGTTGGTGCAGGCAAGGGCCGGATGGGACCAGCTGTTGAGGCCAGGTAAGGAGTGGGTGGGAAGTTTCAGAGCTAAGTATTGGTCCATGATGACTTAAGCAAACCAGTTGGCTCTGCTGTCCCAGGAAACAAAGGTGGGCAGCCTGCACGGTCACAGGGGCGTGAAACGGAGGGTGCTGGCCCCGGGGAGCAGTGCTGGGCCGCCCTTGTCTCTATGGCTCTCACCCCTTGCTCCGGCCCCCAGCTGGAGCAGTGGGCTTAGAGCGAAGCCCCTGGGGCTTTGATTACAGCTCCTCCACCTTCTCAGCCCCGATGGCTTGGACTTTTTGAGTGCTCTTTCTCTGTAAAGTGGGTATGTGTAAGGGCTTCAACTTAATAAAACGCCATTAAACATGTCCCCAGTAAGCTGTAGCCACTGCATACGGATGCTCTTACTGTTGCTTTGCCTTTCTAATCAGCTGACAGTCGGGCTTTCGAGCCCTCGAGCCTTGTCTTCAGGTGGCTGCTAGGCTCTTGGCTTTTAGTTCCACAGTGTGGGTACCCCATCAGACTGCTGGAGTTATGCTGGACGATGGGAGATGCACACGCCTGGCTCCTGAGCACCCCTGTGGGTCCCTCGGGATCTGTCCTCCTCTCCCTAGGCAGGTGCGCACGGTACCGTGGCTATCAGCACTTGGGTGCTGGGCACAGTTGCAGGAGTCCCCTGAGCAGGTGGCCCGGCCTCGGGCAAAGGCCAGAGCGGCGAGGGACCCAGACAGTGCCGCCTGCACGTGGGTGGACCTCGACGGCTGAAAAGCTTGTTACCACTGGGACCTTTCTGCGCTGCTTGCCTTCACACCTGACAGCTGCTGTCTGTGGCCTGGAACAAAGGACTGGGTTGGGGCAGGAAACACGCAGTTGTGGCTACAGCACCCAGCTGCATGATTGGTGTGCGAATGCGTGAGCTCAGTGCTGTACAGGGCACACCCTTCTGTGGGGTGCGGTGGTGATGTTCACCTGTAATCCCAGCCTCCTGCTCTGGGAAGCTGAGGCAGGAGGATCACAAGTTCAAGCCCAGCCCAGGAAACTTAGTGACTTAGGAAGACCCCATCACAGAATGAGGGGAGAAGGGCTGTGGATTGGCTCAGTGGGAAGGCTCACAGCTCCTCCTCCATATGCATCTGTGGGGTGCATCCCCTCCTGTCTGCTCTGTGACATCCTAGCCCTCCCTTGAGTACAGTTCATTCATCACCCGTGTCAGCTTTCTGTTGCTGCATGAGAATGGGATGAACACAGTAGTGCTTCTGTCTGAGCGCTGTTCCCCGCCAATATGCACAGGGAGAGGTGACCGCAGAGGTCTGGGGAGGGGCCTTAGAAGGCAAATGGGCCGCCAGGGCTTTGAGGCCTCCTCACAGGGCTGCAGCAGTGGGTGCTCTGGCCCTTCTACTGCCCGCTTCTGCCCTCAGGGTTGCAACCTGCAGGGCACTACCTCAGGCAGAGCACGGCTTCGCCAGATGCAGCCCTTCCGGGGGCTGGACCTGTGCTTCCCAGATTCCAGAACGTGAGTCAGAGTCCCTCAACCTGGAGGAGTCTGTCCCAGCAGCTCGGGACAAACTCGGCAGCCCAATCCCATCACGGACCATGAATCCATCACAAACTCTAGATTCAGCCACCTCTAGAAGGCCAGCCCCCATGACTGTGTGAGGCTCTCAGGGGTCACAAACCACAACAGGCACTCATCTGGAGATAGAGAATCCACTTCCCTGCTCAAGTGGGTTGCTGGCCACACTCTGGCCCATGTGGCTACAGACACGAGGCCCTGTCTTAGCAGCAGTTGGCTGGAGTTGCCCTGAGATCCTCCTGGGCCCTCCATCCCTGCAGTGAGAGCCTCCCTTAAGCTGCTTCCTCATGCCTTTGTTGCCCTAACTGCCACCACCACTTGGGGAAACTCTACTTTGCAGGCTCAGCCCAGAGAGGGCCATCAGACACGCTGCCTACTACCAGGAGGGAGGTCTGATGGTTACAGGTTGGTCCACACCCAGAGTGGGAGCAGGTATGGGGCCACCTCTAAATCCTGCTTACCCACCACCTCCTCCAGGAAGCCTGCTCCAAGCCTCTGACAAGAGCAGCAACTCCTGAACTTCACAGTGCTTGCAATGTTGAGCTCGTTGGCACCTGGCAGCCCTGCTCCCCTTCCAGGTTTCCACCATTTGTTTCCCAGCACTGCGTCCTCAGAGTCCCCAATTTATATTGTGCCAGGGATATGTTCCTGTTGTGCTGTATTTAAATACAAGAAGACACACACAGGACAAAGTCCAGCTGGAGGCATAGCTCAAAGGTAAAACGAGGTTCTGGATTCAATACCCAGAAGCCTAAGGAAAAGGAATTGGAATATGCTATGACTGCCCTGGGCCAGGGAATGGTGTCCCAAGATACTCTTACTAAAGAAAGGCCAGAGGCAGGAGGCTGTGGGGACATACAGATGGACAGAGACACCAGCTTCTGAGAGATGCCTCAGACAGCTCAGTCATAGTAGTGGCTCATGCCTGTCATTGCAGAGGCAGGATGGATAGGAGTTTGAGGGCAGCCTGGGCTACGTAGTAAGACCCTGTCTCAAACAAAACAAAACAAAACAAAACAAAACAAAACAAAACAAAACACCTAAAACTGAAAGAAACGTACAGAACAATGAAACAAGCAAGTGCATATAGCAAGAAGCTCTTAAATATAAATGTTCCTCATTTAAGGACCCACTGTTCAATGACTGTCAGACCTGAGACTGAGCTGTGCTGTTTTGATTTAGGACCTATGGCTCAGACTTACAATCCGCTTTCAGACTTACAAGCAGGAAGGGGAGCGGCAGCTTCACACACCAGCGCTGTAAATTTTGCTGCCTGCACTGTACACTGGAGCACTGTAGCTTTGTGTTCTGTTGTGCATTTCAGTTCTGCATGTGAGAATTATGCAAACAAAAGCAAAATCATCAAGCTGGGCTTTTTTGGGCCATTTCTCTGTTCTGAATGTGTGATGGACATACCATGTGCAAATCCTCGTGTAGGAACCAGTCCAGTGAACAGGCTAGTCCCAGGGCTAGAGCTCAGTCATTAAGCGAGGGATGTCTGTGTATTTTTTACAAGCATTTTCTATGATTGCTTTGGTTACATCTTTTCGGTGAGTTCAATGCCCACCACTGCACAAAATGAAGTACAGTAAAATGAAGTAAACCACAGTGGGCTGTCACTCCTCAATCATGTGCACACGTTGCTTATGTAAGTGTGCATCTCCGTTTAAACTGGGAAGAATCATAGTGTCCGTTTTGTGGGGTTGTTGTGAGGATTGGATACACTCTTGTATGCTGTGTAATCATTTCCAGGCTCTGGCCTGGAGCTTCAAATCCAAGGTAGTCCCGTGACAGCCTTCACGGGGTCTCCAGTCGCAGGCAGCGAGTGCTTCACACCTGCGGCCCACCTGGCATCACAGGAGCAAGCCGCGAGTCCAGAGCTTTGGCCCACTTTCAGCACTGCCGCAAACATCTGAGAAAATCAACTTCGGCAGAAGAAAGGTTTATTGTGCTGCGTGCTGCGTGTCTGGGGGCCCCTGCTGCTGGGGCTGGGTAAAGGGGGGGGCCCCAGGTCCTCATACGGCCCTGCCCCCAGACCGCGCGCTTCCTGTGAGGCACCCCTCTAGAGGTCCCTCCACCACTATGGATGCCAAACCTTACACCGGCCCTGTGTGGGGACGGTTCAGGTCTGAGCTCTAGGACCACATCCGCTGGCTTGGTGGCAGGGAGACTTCCTCCCCTGGTCCGAGGGAGCTAACACCTGTGCCTGCCCTGCCTGCAGGGAGGACCCAGCCTGGAAGAGAAAGGCCCGCGGCGTGCTGTCCAGCAATGTCCAGGCTGACGTGGCCGAAGATGGCTCATCTGGCGCTGGGTGCCAGGACTGCTTGCCCGCCCTGGGTTCCGCCAACGTGTCCTGGCCCTGGTGTGGGGCAGCTTGCTGCCCCCCAGGCTGCCTGCCCACAGGAGTCACCTGCGGTGTACCTCCACCTGCCCCACTCAGCCTGACTAGCCACCGCCCGGCCTCCTGCACAGCGCAGCCCACGGCGGCCCTGTGGGGAGCCTGCCTCGGGCCAGGGCCTGACCCTCCTGTAACGTCTCCAGCTTCCGGAGGAGCCGCAGGAATTTAGGGCAGCAGGCTCATCCGGCCCCATCTCTAGCTAGCCATGCACGGCTCTGGGCCTAAGAAGATTTGGCGCTCCGGGGTGGCGGACTCCGACCCAACCGGGCGCTGCCGCTGGGTCTGTTTGAACAGCTCCTGCCTGCAGAAGCCTTTCTGCTCGCTGACCATGCTGTTCTTTTCGTCTGCCCCTTCTCTGGCTGTTGCTGGGTGTGCAGAGGTGGACTGGGCTGTCGCAGCTGCTTTCTCTGCTCCTGGGATGGGGATAGCGGGCCGCCCAGCACCCCAGGACTGGCTGCCTCCCGTTCTTGGCGCTTCGTCTGCAGGCCCTCGCCGGCCCCTCTGTCCAGTTCACCGGATTCTTGTCATTCAGACCCTGCAGACAGAACTTCCTGACCACTTCCCTGCCCGACCCCTCTGCCCTACACTAGCTGTTTCTTCTTTGCCTGTGTCTGATTTCTTTGTCATCTATTGCCCCAATTTGAGTAAAAACTTTTACTCAAAAAACCGGCAGGATTTACCTGTTCTTTTCTCCATGGGCCTCCTGGAGCTCAGCAAAGCATATGCAAAGTAACCTCCTAGAAAATGCTCAAGAGTAAGCCAGCAAGCTGACCCCTCTGGGCCTCAGTTCTCTGTGTGTAACACGAAGGTCATCTCGGTGAAGATTCACATTAGCTTAGCGTGGTGCTCGGCATAGTTTGATTGTGCTATGAAGGGCAGATCTTATTGTTTCTACCACTTTTCCCCTTTTGGGTACATAAGCTGCCCTAGGACACAGAGAACACCTTATCTGCATATTTCATATTCTGTGCATACAGAGACACTTGATAAAACTATTCATCTGTTTATTTGTCTATTTACTTATTTTTGAGATGAGGTCTTATTTTGTGGCCCAGGCTGGCCTCCCAGGCTCAAGTGATCCTCCTGCCTGGGCCTTGAAAGTAGCTAGGACTACATTCCATAGCTCCAGGCCTGTCTATAAACTTTGTGTAAACAAAGTAAGAGGTCCTCCCGTGAGTCGGGCCTTCTTAGTAGTCCCCTGTTAGACTCAGCCCTTGAGCCCACTCCACTGGGCTGAGGGGAGCCCTGCCTGGGGCACAGCTGGGCTCACTTTGTGCCGTGCCTGGGGCTTTCTCTACTGCCTGCGAACCTTGAGCCTTACTCATCTCTGTACAGGCTCCAGGCCCCACACTGGGTGCTGAAGGAGGGTACAGTGGTGAAGCACATGGGGGAAGGACACAGGCTTCCGAAAGACACGCCCCACTCCCAGCTCTGCTGCCCCCTACCCCAGGCCTCGGGTCATCACTCACCTCAGATTGTGAGAACAAAAGCACTGTCACACAATTATGGTGATGAAATGATTCTCTGCACAGAGGACTTTTTAAAAAAGTGCCTTCAAATCAACTCAGAATGGATGGAGGGCTTTAATGTAAGACTGGAAACTTTGAAAATACTAGAAGAATTTAGTGCACACCTATAATCCCAGCACCCAGGAGGCTGAAGAAGGAGGATCATGGTGAGTTTGAGGCCAACCTGGGCTACATAATGAGTTCAAGACCAGCCTGAACTATATAATGAGACCCTGACTCAGGAAACAAACAAACAAGTACTAGAAGAAAACACAGGGTTGATACATACAGTGGGGTTGTCTGGGTAGGACTCCAGTCACTCAGAAGTCAAGGCAAGATTTGACCAATGGGACTACAGCAAATTGAAAAGCTTCCACAGAGCAAAGAAGACCACTCACAGAGTGAAAAGCCAGCAGGCAGGACAGGAGCAAATCTTTGCCAACTCTTCATCTGGCAGAGGGTTAGTATCCACAATAAATAAAGAGCTAAACTAAAATTTGCAAAACGGACTAAACTGAACTCTGATGCACTGTTGCTGGGAATGGGCATCAGCGTTGAGTTCCTCAAAACACTCCACACAGAATTGCCCTCCGACCCAGCAGTCCTGTGCCTGGGCACAAGCCCAGAGGAGTCAGGGTCAGCACCTGGGATGGTCCACACCAGCCGAGGTACTAATCCGCTGGGCAACTGTTTGTGTCACAGTGCAGTGCAGCTCAGCCACGACCAGGACTGGAAGCCTGTCATGCTCAGGAAAGTAAGCGGACCTGGATGCTATGCGGGGAGAACGAGCTGGTCACAGACAGGCAAACGGCCCCATGTGCCCCTCATGCGGAAACTAAATGAGAACAAACTGGCAGAGGAGGGGCACCCCAGGGGCTGTGAGGGTGTTAGGCGTGACTGGATGACTGGGTGGGCCCATCTCAGGCTGAAGGTGCCCTTGTGTAAACGCCACAGCAACACCCACTACTCTGTGCCAGGAATCACGATTCCAAGTGCTCTTGGTCCTGTGTGTGTGCCTGTTTCACACGGAAGTGCCTGAGTGCCTGGACCACAGGGGGCACTTAGCAGCACCCATGCAATAAAGATGAAAGCTAGGTATGGACCAAACCATTCTGGTGTGGAGGCTGGGGATATAGCTCAGTGGCATAAGCACCTGCCTGGCAAGCACAAGGTCCTGAGTTCAATCCCCAGTACTTCAAAAACAAACAAATGAACAAACCAAACCATTCTGGTAAATAAAACTACTTAAACAGATGACAATCCCTGACGGTGTTTGTAGTATACAATGACACGCTACAACTAATGGTTCCCTTTCCTGTCCTTTTACTGATGTAAATGTCAACTGAGTTAGAGGATATATTTATACTCTTGCAAACCAGTTTAAAAACACTTTCAGAAAACAAGTTACTCCAAGAAAAAAAAATCAGAGGTTATAATTCAGGGTCTCACCAGTTTGAATGGAAAATTCCTTCTAGACAGACACTGTCACTTTTGCTTCTGCAGTGTTCTAAGTCCCTTTTGTTTTGTGGATCCCAGGATGATGCAGGGCCTCCTGCCTGCTGCCCGTCTCAAGTGCTCACCACTGGGCCACCCCAGCTCTCTGCAGAGCCATGGAGTCTGAGCTCCTCCAGGATGGTCAGAAATGTCCCTCCACAGCTAACTTACAGGGCTGCAGGCGGGGTGGGGCAGGCACTCTATCAGTGAGTAATAGCTAACCGGAGTGACACTCGTGAGAGTTACTCCAAGTGAGTCCTGACTCCACAAAAAGGAAGTTTAAGTGACCATACCAGAAAATTGTCTGATTAGTTATTCTTTGTCTACTGATTTTCTTTAGCAGTTTAGAGAAAACCATTTATTGCAGCAATGTGATCCCATCCACCTGATCATTCATTGGTAGGAGAAACATTCAAGGTGAGCTAGGCTCAGGGAAGATCAAGAACTTCAGGAACTGGGCATCCCCCCAAGACACTTTGCCCTCTTATCTTAAGAGCAGTGCCTTTGTAGACGTGTCTGGGTTGGCTTTCACTCAGTGTCAAAATGCCCTAACTTGAAGGAGCAAAGGCTTACTTGGGGTCCCAGCTTAGGGGCTGCATCTGGGGGTGGCTCCACGGCCTGTGACTTGGCAGAGGCGGTGGAGCAGAGTGAACAGTACAGCAAGCTGCTCGCCTCACCCTGGCTGGAAGCAAAAAGAACGAAGCCAAGAGGAGGCCTGGGTCCCCACAGCTTTTCAAGGGATCCTGTGACCCCACTGGCCGTCAGCACACGGGGCTCTGGGGGCCGCTCAAGGCCCCAACTACACAGTAGTTCAAAGTAGCCCAAGTTCAAAAATGACCGGGACAAAGTTCTCCGTGACTGGGAGGAGACCAGGAAGGGACCCCGTGCTCCCTCTGGTACGACCCCGGGGCCAGCAGCCTGAGGCCTCCGGGCTGTGGGCCAGACCTCTCCTACCTCCCCGTCCCCTGCTGCAGGGAACTATGACGCCGTTTTCTGTGGGCAACGATTCTGGACCCAGCACCAGAGATGTGGGCACCGCGGGACTGGGCTCCAGTGCGCAGCCTCCCTTGTCCAACCAGAAGGCCCTGTTGGCACTGGGATCGGCAAGCACACAGCCCCCTGACTTAAGCCTCCCCAATCAGGCAGACGGGCAACTCACTCACTAATTCACACTCATGCTCACTCTTCGTTCACTCATTCATTCCTTCATTCCTTCATTCTGCAGCTGTGTTCTGAGCTTGCTCCGGGTGCGGAAGAACCAGCGCTAGAGGTCAAGCGGAGTCCCAGCCTCGTGGGCAGACAGACATCAACCGACCAGTGCTAGTGACATGGTCAGAGTGTACACGTGGCCTCCACATGTGCAGGAGAAGCAGAAGGGGGCCGTACAGAAACAGGAGTCCCAGGGAGGGCGAGGGCGTGGCTCCCCCCTGCACAGGTGGGAGACGGTGGCGTCAGCGGAGGAGGGGTTGAGGAGAGGTTCTCAGCAGGCTGTACGTTTGTGCCTGCGTGCGTGCGTGCGTGCGCCTGTGTGGTGCTACGTAGGGCCTTGCATGTGTTAGGGAAGTGCTCTCCCATTGAGTTGCACTCCCAGCCTTTAAAAATATCCACTTAGGGGCTGGGGATATAGCTCAGTGGAATAAGCGCCTGCCTAGCAAGGGCAGGGTCCTGAGTTCGATCCCCAGTACTGCCAAAACAAAACAAACAAACAAACAAAAAGACATAGTAAAAATATTCACTTGTCTTTGCAGATCAAACATAGTGCCTTTGAACCAAACTCTATTTTTTATCTTTTTATTTTGAGGCAAGGTTTTCATTAAGTTCCTAAATTTCCCAGACAGTATTTGAACTTGTGATCCTCCTGCTTTGGCCTCCCATTGTGCCGGAATTACAGGCATGGGTCACTAGGCCCGGTTTAAATTTTTAGTTTGAGGCAGCGTGTTACTAGGCTGGCCAGGCTGGCCTTGCACAGGTATCCTGTCTCAGCCTCCTAAGGAGCTGGGATCATAGGCGTGCGCCACTGGGTCCCGCTCACAGGGCGATCTGATCAGGTCGGACAAGGGTGGCTCCTGTACATGGTGGTGCTCCAAAGACAGTGGCCAGGCGGAGAGCGGACAGGGCTCAGGAGGAGGAGGCTGTGGTTAAGAAGGTCATGCACCCCAGCCCTTCCAGAGAGGGAAACCGGAGGAGCTATGGGAGAAAGGCGCGCCGGCTTCGCCAGGGGTGAGCGCAGGTTTTCCTCTAGAGGAAGCGGTCAGTGGGCTGTGGGGTGACTCCGCTGGGGCCCGCACAGCCTCCGGGGTGACGGAGCTACGTCCACACACGTCCTTCACACTCACTACCGGGCACATGGAGTTCTGGCCGCGCAGCCGGTCTGTCCTAGAGCTCTGCTCCGCGGGGGGGCCGCCCAGGCCAGCGCCACACGGACGGAGACTCGGCGGGCCGGGCGGGCTGGTGGCAGGGACGCGCTGGACTCGGTCTCCGCTCGCGTCCGCAACTCGGTACCTAGCGCGGCCCCCCGCGCCCCGTCCGCGCACGCGCAGCCCCGCCCCTCCCCTCCCCTCCCCTCCCCTCCCCTGCCCTCCCGCGGGCTGAGCGGTCGGGCCCGGGAGACAAAGCCGCGCGGCTGCAACAAGTCCCGATCGGGTCCGCGTCCCGCACTCCGGGCCCGCGGCTCCATGCGGTCCTCGCCCAGCATGATGCCGGTAAGCGGCGCTCCCTCGGGTCCGCGCCGATTTCCCGCGTGACCCCGGCTCCGCGCCCCTCACCCGTCGCTCTCTCCCTGTTCCGCGCCCCCCCCACCCCCCGCCGTGGTTCCGAGGAGCGGACGAGGTTTCCGACCCTGGCGAGTTCCGGGCGGGCGCGCGCGGCGGCAGCTTCCCGCGGCCGCGTGCACACGGGGTCGCGGCGCGGCGGGGTCCCCAGCGGAGTGGGCTGCGCGGCCGGCGGCTTCCCCAGGTCGGTTCAGGCCGGCGCCTCGGGCCGCGCCTAGGCGGTGGGGACGCGGTCCTGGCCCCCGCGGGCCCGCAGAGGGGTCGGTCGGCCCCCCTCCAGGAGGAATCGGGGGCGGAACCGAGTCCGCGAGGCGGCCAGCGCGGTCCGCGGGGGCCAGGACTACCCTGACGCAGCCCCTCGGAGCCGTCGGCCGTGCCACTCGCGGTACTTGGGGATGAAACTTTACAGAACACATTTTTTCTCTTTAGCTTTTAATATGATTGGACTGGTTTTCATTCCAAAACGCGTAAGGCTTTGTTGTATTTTCTTTTTTTTTTTTTTTTTTTTTTTTTTTTTTTTTTTTTTTTTTGCGGTACTGGGTGTTGTATTTTCTTACTTTGGGGAATTCTAAGCAGTTTGTCTGGGAAAGCATCGTGCTTTAGATGAAAACCGAGCATCTCAGAACGAGCGGTTGTTTCCAGCTTGTTTTGGCTGGGGCTGAACCCGGAGAGCTCTACCTCTGAGCTACCTTCCCACCCCTTTATTTTTCTGAGTCTCACTGAACCCTCTCTGGGGGTTCAAACTTTGCATCCTCCTGCCTCAGCCTCGCTTAAATGCTGGGATTACAAGTGTGCTCCACCGTGCCTGACTGATACACGTTTTTATTGTGAAACATACTTGATTTAAGATGTATCATTCTAAAGTGTTCTATGGCTTTAACCTCATTTCCTGACTGGCCCTAAAGGCACCCCAAAGAAACACTGTGCTCCTCGATCTGCATGGCGTTAAATATGTACAGAGAGGGATGTTCCTCTGTCTTCAAACTGAAAAGGTGAGGCGTCAAGTGGTTTTCTTTATGTAGGACATGAAGTGATAATTGGACCCCAGACCAAGGTGGGAGGTGCGTTTGAGTAGGCTACTGCCTGGCCCTGGAGATCACGGATCACGACAGCCTGTGGGCGCGGGGATAGTAGCCTGGGTCCTGGGCAGCCCCATAGCGTGGCTGCAGAAGGACTGACTGACTAAGCCTGCACACTTGCTCTTCGCTTTTCTCCTGGGAAGGGTTATTCGGGATCTGCCCTTGAGAGCGTGGCCAGTCCTTGTACTTGACTCTCAGACCGAGGCTGTTCTCAAAGGGACCATTTTCAGCCATCTGAAAATCATACCAGACATCTTTTATTCATTACTTTCATTTGTGCAGTGTTATACTCAGAGATTCTTTTGTAGTTTGCCCAACTCTAAAAGCATTCACCATTCTTTTCAGGTAATAGTTTTTAAAAAAAATTTGTTTGTACCTGCTGTTGAAATGGTAAGTAAAAAAAAAAAAAAAGAAAAGAAAAAAAAACCACCCTGAAAACAAACTGCGTGGTGTTTGGCAGTGTGGAGGGGGCTGCAGCAGCCTGTGGCAGCAGGGCCCATGTGCCGGGCTAGGTGTCGGTCCCAGTGAGCACGCCCTGTGTAAGTGCCGTCCAGGCTGGTGGGCCCCAGTCACAGTCACAGGTGGCCGCTGTGACGGAGATATAGCTGATAGAACCGAGGAGCTGCACTTGGGGAGGTTTATTTAATTTTAGCTGTTTAAATAGCCTCCTCGGTCTGGAGGCTGCCAGGTTGGAATTACTTTCACACTGGATATCATCATGTAGGGCTGACACAGATTATAGCTGATATTTTATTTTCTTTTTTGGTGGTAGTAGTGAGCTGCATGCCCAGCCCCACACAGATGCCATTTTCAAGAAAACAGTAGTTTATTTTATAAAAGCTCTGCCTGGCATGGTGGCACACACCTGACGTCTTAGCACTCTGGAAGGCTGAGACAGGAGGATCACAAGTTTGAGCCCTGCCTGGGCAATTTAGCAACTTAGGGAGACCCTATCTCAAAATAAAAAATAAGAAAAGGGCTGGGGATGTAGCTCAGTGAGAAGGCTCTGGGTTCAATCCCCAGTACCACCACCACAATAACAAACTACTGAAACAGTCACGGCTTAATTTTTTATTATCTTTTGACATTTTATCTGAAAGTTAATGTTGCAGAGGCACTGGAATTATTTCTACTTGTCTTGTGATGTTGCAGAATAAAATCTGACTGATTGCAAAGTAAAATATGACTTGGGGAGTGTAGGACAAATGAATAGGGTATGGCAGTCTCCTTCCAGTTGGACACTTACACCACAGGAATGATCTGTTTCTGTAGCTAATCGTGTGTTTACAGGCCAGTAGCCTAACTGTGCTTAAACACTTACATTGTTTTCAAAAGTCTAGCTCTATTTGCACATATTTTCCAACCTGAAGTTGTGTTTTGAAACCAAAAATCTTTCAAGGTACAGAAGTGGGACATTGGATTTATATGGTTGTACCATGTTCAGAAGAGATTCCTTTCTGTTGAGTAATAACGTAGCCAGTTTGCTTAGATCAAATTTTATTCCAGAATGAAGCTTAGATACCAATCTTTTTTTACTTTCTTTTTAAAAATTTTTATTTTAAAGAGAATAAAAAATAAAAAAACCAGTAAAAACAATACAAAATTTAAAAACAAGAAGATAGGAAATTAACAGTGTTTGTTATATTGCATATTGTTATCTTCAAAGTAGTTGTTCAAATTACCAGGTATAGGCATGCAAAACTATCAAACAATTAAGCATTAACTGTTCTTTGGAGAAACCAATAGTAGTGAAAGGGAAAGAAGCTGCTCAAAGGGAAGAATGGCTGGGGTGGGGAAAAAGAGAAAAGAAAGAAAGGAAAAAAATATATATGTACACACAAGATAACTAAGATAATGAGATAAGGTTCTTAGAGACAGGTTCCTCTCTTCATAGACTGGTCCTCCTCAAAGGCCAGGAAACAACCCGTCCATTTCTGAAAATGTTTAAGCTGCCTCATGTTTCATGCACTGTGCTCAGTTGTTTGCCTTGTGATTTCAGGCACGTTAGTGAACGGCCGAAGGACATTTGAAACTGTACTTTTGCCTGTTCAGAGAAACTAAATTTAGATCTTACAAAGAAACATGCACAAATTTAGACCTGCCTATACTTTAAATTTAAAGAGAATTTATTGATCCAGAGGGGATGAGGGTCATTGATTCTTGAACTCAGGAAGAACTGTTGACCTTTGTACCCCACCCCAGTAAAAACAAAGAACTCTTCTGCAGCTTTTAAGGAGTACTGTAGAGGTTATCTCTTGGGGTCATCCCATGTGGTGCGGGCCTCCTTAAAGTCCTTCTAAGCTGTTTTAACCCAGAGCGGTTCTCGGAAACCCAACGGATGCCTGTGCCGTCTGGTTTCCTGGGCACAGGAGTGGAGGGATGGCTGCTGGGTGACGCTGGGGTGACTTGCGACAGGGCTGCAGACTTCTCAAAGCTGTCTCCTGTCAATCGTTCCCAGAGTGAGGAGAGTGGTGAGAGGTTTGAGTTCCCGACCCCTCACCAGCTGCATGGTGTTTAAGTACCTGGGCGTGGCGGGGCTGCCAGGTACTGAACAGAACACTTTTAATCAGCTGGCACTGAGCAGAGCACACAGCTGGCAGGACTTTCGAGAAAGGTTTACCTACACTGGAGTGGTAGATGAGACCTTAAAATTCTTCCTCTCCCTGGGGAAGCCGACAAGAAGTTTCAGTCTCCAGATCTCTGAGGAAGCACAGCATGAAGGAGACCGTGACCGTCAAAGCACGGAACCTCCTGTCTTGTTGGTTCGTAAGTACTGAACTTTCGAAACACATGTATCGGTTGTTCTTCTAGAATCAAATTTATAACTTGGACTAGTTTAGGTTTTGAATATTTTATTCGAAAGTTCCTAAGACACAGGCATAGGAAAGTGGTAGAAATGATGACGGGCAGCGTGTTGCAGATTACAGGCGTGCGCATGGTGATGACACGGTTGAGGAGATTACAGGTCGCCAGTGTCCACTGCGGCGTGAATGCAGACATTGGGGTCGGGGTCAGGGTAGGGGTCGGGTCGGGTTGGGGTCAGGCCCTTCCTGACTGTGCACAGCGTGGGTCTTCCCATTCTCGTGCAGCCCAGGATTTCACCGCTCAGAGGCTCACACTGTATGCTCCTGTTTCTTAGCCCCAAAGGAGGCTTGGACCAGGCACACCTGCAGCCTGCCTGTGTCCAGGACTGTAGATTCTGGGTCGTAATGGGCTTAGGTCCTCAACAGGACAGACAGTGGTTTTTGTGTTCACTTGGCTTGTGGTTAACCCTCAGGCTGCTCTTCAGAGCATAACCATACTTATTTAGAGTAGATAAAGGGGGGGCTGGGGATATAGCTCAGTGGAATAAACGCCTGCCTAGCAAGCACAGGGTCCTGAGTTCGATCCCCAGTACCGCAAAAAAAAAAAAAAAAAAATAGAGTAGATAAAGGGGAAATGGGGACATCTTTCCCTATTGAGACCCAAGCTGACTAGCGATTGGTGGATCTTGGAGGAGGAGGGAAGGTTGCCTTCCCTGGGCAAAGGAAGCTGCAGACTGTCCTTTCTCCCACTGCAAGCCCCGCCCTCGAGCTTGCAGATGTTGGCTTCTGCAGGGGCAGAGAGGGGCGTAATCACAGGGTGTAATGACAGGGCTGGCGGGGGTCGGAGACGTTCCTTCATGCAAGGCTGTCTTTAGACAAGTCATGCAGTTGTGCTGCTGGAGGAAGATACCCAGCACTGGCAGAGGCACGTTGGGGGTGGGTGCAAAGCGCGCCATGGGCTGGGCCACTCTTGCCCATGTCTGGTTGGTGACAGGGGCTGTGAGGACTTGAGGCTCCCAGGAGGCCGATGGTGGCAGTGGTGTCTCTTGTGCAGCACCATCTGTTGGGGCAGTGAGCGATAATGTGGTCCCTGAGGCGGGCTTATTAAACACATCAGGGATTGAGTTCGAGTGAGGTCACAGGGACCCTGGCCCTTCCTTCCTCCTCACTAACCTGGTTTCTGGGTGACCTTCTGGGGATAGCCCTGTCCATGAATCCTGTGTGTGCCCACTGGCCACAGGCCCTGCTCCAGGTACTGTGTGCTGAGTAGGACGCCAGCTTTGAGCTTGGGGCCGAGACAGAGTGATGGGACACTGCTTCGGATTTGAAGGTCAGGGAGGGGACACTTAGCCTGTGTGGTCCAGGAATCTGCAGGTGGAACCTTGGAGTACAGAAGCCCTCCAAGGGACTGGTGCAGAAGCCAGAAGACACACTGGAGGCCAGGGGGCCATGCAGGTGGAGCATGGATAGTAGGACTGGCTGGGAGGGTCATCGACTCCAGAGATGCTACAGGTAGTTGTGGCAGACAGGACGGAGGGAGGGTGGGCTGGTTTTGTTGCCCTTGGAGGGTAAGTGTTGGAGAGGCCATGTGGAGATCCCAGGAAGGGGGCTTTGAGCTCTAGCCTGGGAGGATCTGCAGGAAGCTCCTTGAGGGACCCAGCTGGTGCAGAACTGATGGATACTCGGTCAGCATTTTGCTGTCTGACTCATCAACCCTCATAGTAGTGATGTCTTCAAGGCCCAAGTGTGAGCAGGAGCAGCCACCCCTGGGCTTGGGAGCAGTGGGGCCAGTGTAGTGGTGCCCTGAACCACTGGAGAGAAACCACTTTCTGTCTTGAGCTCGGAGCATCCACAGCACAGTTCCATTTGAGACCCGAGGGAAAACATCTCTTCTTGTACCATGTGGAGCAGGGTAGTTGGGTTTTCTCAGGAAGCCTTACAACCTTGTGACTGCTTTGTGACCCTGTGGCCATGCTGTCCTGGGTGCCCGGGATGCTCCTTGGCAGTTTTTTCTTTCAATCAAGGTATCTTTGTTGTCCGGATAGAGACACAAAATGGGCAGAGGTCTAAGGAGGTCAAATCAGAGCACCTTCATTTCAGAAAGGGCTCTGGGCCTGGTGTAATGCAGAGGTGAGCGCTCGTGTCACTTGCACCGCAGAGCATGAATCGAAACTGAACGGTCCTTCCTGGCCGCGTCCTGCATCACCAGAAGCCACAGCTGATAATGCCGGTTTGAGGGATGCCCATGGGTTTTGAAATGCTTGAGAGGGGGCTGCTTCAGGAATGAAGTGGTTTGGAAGGTGGCTGGGTCTCTGCTGGGTTTCCCTTGCTCTTCTCAGTAGCAAGAGATCTGGGTGTTTATCTCCCTTCTGCCCCAGTGGCAGTTTGGCCCCAGGGCACATAGATCCCTCTGCTCGCCTTGGGCTGTGCTCAGGCCGAGCCCCTGGACACAGCTGCTGTGGGCTCCTGGCTGGGTGCCCGCTTCTTGCTGTCTGGTGCGATGGGTTCCCCTCCGTGTCTGTGGCACATTTCCCTTCCAGAGCTTTTAGCTACACGGAGAGAGGACCAGGACTCAGACCCTGAGCCAGGTCAGTGTGGAGGAGAGAGCCACTGGGGACAGAGTGTGGGTGCCTGTCCCTCGGGAGCAGCTCTGCCCGTGTGTGCGCGTGTGTGAGTGTGTATGTGAACAATCTGTATATGTTGGACATTTCTGGGGCACAGCCATGGCCCGTGGTGGAGCACTGACCTGCCTGTCCCCCTTTCTGTTCCGCCGTGTCCTCCTACCCTAGTTTTTCAGCAACTTCACGTTGGCGGTGACAGCTGCACCTGCTGGGGTCTCCCTGGCATCACTGACGCTGTGCATGGTGACAGGGCTCTGGTCCTTCAGGGATCTGCTTGGCGGGGCTGCTGGGGGACCGCTGCTCCTCGCAGGGCTGGCTGTGCTGCACCAGGACGTCCTCACGTTGTGTGGTGGTTGTTTGCAGGGCCTCTTTTTTCTCCCTGGCTCAGGATTGAACCCAGGGCCCTCACCCTAAGCTACATCCCCAGCCATTTTTTATTTGAGACAGGATTTCTCCAAGTCATTACCTGCGATCCTCCTGTCTCACACTTTCAGAGTGCTGGGACTGTGGATATGCACCACCGTGCCCCTCCTCCTCATTGTTCTGTTAGCACTTTGAGGGTATAGCTCCACCCACTCCGCCACTGTGGTCCAGCCCTTCCCATTTCTTGCTGAAGGGAGCTGGTACGACACGATGGACTGCTGTAACAGGCAGGGTGGAAGGGTGGGCACAAGCAGGGGTCCGCTGCATGTGCTGCATGAGTGGCCTTCATGACTAACGACAAACAAGAAACAGCTGGATGGTGGAAAGAGTTGTTTATCACAGCTGTTGAAAGCACAGTAGCCTCAAGGTGAGTTGCTTCCTAAGATGTACTTGGAATTTGGAGCCTATCTAAATTCACCTTCAGGCTTGACTGGAAAAGATTTCCTCATTTTCCCGCTAACAAGCAGAATGGCCTGTCTTTCCCTTTTGCGCTGTGGTCTGGCTTTGGAAAGGCTCCTATGAGGTTGTACTGTGCTTTGGTTGTCATGATTCTTGAGATCCTCTTGGCCTGGTCTCCCGTCTGGTCCCCCCATCTCCACGAAGTGTGGGGTCCCAGACTCACAGGTGGCTTGGGCGGGTGTGGCAGTGTCCACTGGCTGTGTCTAGGGCCTGTGTGTTTTGGGCCGTGGCTGTAATGGGGGAGGGGTACCACTGGAGGAAGCCTTGAAAACCAGAACCGCGGTCCTCCTGAACTTCACAGACCAGCAGGACAGATAAGACAGGGACAGACAACTAGACAAGGGCACAGAGCAAGTCTCTGTCCCTGCCACCCAGAGGAGGTTTAGGGGCTTGGAATTATTCTAGAAGGTGGAAGCTGCTTCAGCACTAAGCACAGGGCCAGGAGCAGGGAGACTGCTGTGGGGCAGGAATTGAGAGCAGAGGGGTTTTCAGTTTCTCGTTTGCTGATTTGAGGCTGTCACTGTGGAGAGGATAATTTTTTTTTTTTTTTTTTTTTTTTTTTTTTGCGGTACTGGGGATCGAACTCAGGACCCTGCGCTTGCTAGGCAGGCGCTTATTCCACTGAGCTATATCCCCAGCCTGTGGAGAGGATAATTTAAGCGAGCTTCAGGATTTCACACAGGTCGAGCATCTGCAGAGCTTGGGAATCTGAGACTTCTCAAGCCTGACACAGTGCCACCACAGGAGGTCTGTCAGGCCTTGTGACAGGCTGTGGTGGATGCAGGTGCTCCCACAACACTGTCACCTGACCATGGACTGCATGTGGGAGCCTGTGGGAAGCACTGGTGTTCGGCGTGGGCCCCCTCCCTGCTGTTTCCTTCATGTATGTGCGAAGAGTCCAGAATGTAAAGAAATCCCAAGTACTTCCTGGGTCACTTTGGATAAGGGGTATCCAACTTGCTTTCCTAATTCTTAAAGTAGAATTCCTTGAAATTCAAAGTATGCCGCTGAATACCGATGGACAAGGATTGTGCCGCCATGGCGTGCTGCTCGGTGCCTGTTCGTTACCTCAGGGACAGATTGTCGGTGATGCTGATGCTGTTGGTGTGGGGACCTTTCTCCGAGTGGAGACTCTGGAGACTTCTCTGAGGGTGAAACCTGTACTCCAGGCCTAGCTCATGGGTCCCTGGGGTCATGGTCTTTGTCCCAGGAATTTCGTCCTCTTGCTGCTGTTTGAGAGGCCAGGCCCTCCCACCCTGACTCCCCTCTGGGGTGCGATGTCTTGGGCTGTGTCTCCGGCCAGCCCCCCTCTCCCTGGTTGTAGTTAGCACCCTGCCCTCCTGACTTCCACTGCTCTCGCAGCGCTTTACACACCATGCTCCTTTGAGACCTGCAGTCTCTGTTCCTCAAGGAGCGTGGCCTTCTCACCACTGTGTTCGCTCTGTGTGGTCTGCATGGTGCAAAGTCACTGGCACGGTGGGGCTAGCGGCCTCTGGCTGAGCTTCTTCAGAGCCACTGACTCGATGAGGTGCCAGGCTGAGAGTCTCACGGCCCTGCCTTTTGAATGCAGATTGCCTCAGAAGTGGCTGCATCCTAGGATGTGGCTAAACTAGTAAGTGGGGTGCTCTGGCCGTGATCGACTGTAGTAAAATACTGACCCCCCTTGTAGTGGATGCTCTGTGCGTCCAATTCCAGCTTGCTGTAAGTGACCAGAGGAGGAGTTCACGGTGTAAAGTCCCCCCTGGATGTGACGTGTGGTGGTGTTTTTAATAACCCCCATTTGGGCTGTCCGAAGTCTGTCCAGACAGAGTTGCACCTGGGTTAGAGCGGGCGAATGTGTCACATCGGGGAGAGAGCTCGTGGAGACCCTGAGATGCTGAATGGTGGCTTCAGGGACAGGGTAGACACGAGCCTCTGTGAGCTGCGATCCTCCAGGAGCTGGTAGAGGCTAACCCCTCCCCAAGGAGGTGCGCGTCTGAGGGAGGCCACTTGAAGCTGGGGTGTCCCTGGGGCCCACAGACAGGCCGGTTGAGCACCCTGTCTGCAGTAGGGAGTCGGCGCAGTTGCTGTCTTGTTCCTGAAAATCCTTCAGTGTCTTGACCCGCACCCGGGTCTGAGAGGCTGAACGGTGCTTGTGTTGATGTTGGGAGTTTTTTCTTCCTTTCCGTTCTGTGGTGCTGGGTGTGCAGCCCGGGCCTGGGACGCAGTGTGGTGTGAGGTGAGCGCAGCCGCCCTGCTGTCACCGCTTCTCTGTTGAGCCTCTTTCTGTGCTGTTTTCTGCCTGGCCGGCCCGGGAAGTTGGTACCCTTCTTCCAGAAGATCTGGGTCCCTGCCTACTGGGCGCCTACTGGCCCCCTCCAGGGCCCTGCAACCTGCTGCCTGCCTGTCCTGTGAGTAAGGTCTGGGGAGGAGCCCTCACTGCCTACAGATTGTTCACTTTGTTTTTCTTTTTGGTACCAGAAATTGAACTCAGGGCCTTGGGCTTGCCAGACCGGCACTTATACCACTGAGCTATATCCCCAGCCCCCGGATTGTTCACTTTATAAGACAATTTTTTGTCTTAGATAAACCTGGGAGACTCGAGTTAACTGAAACTGACGTATTCTGAGACTCCTGGCTCACTTTCTATAGAATTTTAAATTACTTTTTAAATCAAATGAATAAGCTTAAACCACAGGCCCAAAGTACATTCCTTATAATGCCCTAGCTAGTTTTTATACATCCTTTTGGAAAGATTGTTCAAATTTTAGTCTGAAATAGCTCTTTGAAAATGAAACATTCTTTTATTGGTGATATAACATTGGTGACAGTGAATAGGTGTTCTATAAAAACAGAACTTTAAAATACATCTGTGGCTCATTCTTTGGAACCAGGAATTGTCCGTGTTCTTGGGTCTCAGAAGGACAAATCTGGATTTGGCCTGACTTTGGCCTGGGTTACTGGGCAGGGGTGTTTCCCACTATAAGCAGAAACAAGTAATGATCATTGTGGGTTTTTTTTTTGTTGTTGTTTGTTTTTGGCTTTTTTGAGATAGGGTCTCATTATGCAGTTAAGGCTGGCCTTGAGCTTACTTCATAGCCCAGGCTGGTCTCAAACTCACAACAATCCACCTGCCTCAGCCTCCTGAGTGCTGGGATTACAGGCATGCGCCACCATGCCCGGCAAAATTTCTTTCTTTCTTTTTTTTTTTTTTTTTGCCTTTTTGAGACAGGGTCTCACTATACAGTTCAGGCTAACCTTGAGCTCACTTTGTAGCCCAGGCTGGTCTTGAACTCGCAACTATCCTCCTGCCTCAGCCTTCTGAGTGCTGGGATTACAGGAATGTGCCACCATGCCTGGCTGATCATTGTGTTAAATACACTTTTAAGGTGTAAGTTACTGTACGAATATTTCAGTGTGGAAAGCCGGGCATGGTGGCGCACACACGCCTGTAATCCCAGCACTTGAGAGACTGAGACAGGAGCACTGTTGCAAGTTTGAGACTAGCTTGGGCTGCAGAGTGAGCTCAAGGCCAGCCTCAACTGCGTAGCAAGACCCTGTCTCAAAAAACAAAAAAACAAACTTCAGCATGGAAATTTGTAAAAATTACAGAGTGACATCTTTTCCAGAGCTCCTTGTGCCACAGACTTAGTGTTCTTCTCATGCACAACTGCACGTTGTGTGACTTCACCCCAGCGCTTTCTCACATTCTCGTTACCCCACGGCTGCTGGGAGCTGCAGCCTGGTCATTCTGCAAGTGCTTTTAACTTCACTCTTCCACATTGCTGGGCATTTAGCTTTCTGTTTTATTGTTCACAGACCTCACCCTTGTGAAAATCTGTGTGCGTTTAGTTTTTCTTTTCTTCCATCATTTCTTTAGGATAAATTCCCATCAGTAAGGTCATGAAATGTACACAATTTTGTGGCTTTTTAAATTGAACACGTTTTTATGGTGCTAGGGATTGTGCCCAAGCCTTCAGCTCATGCTAGGCCAGTGTCCTCCCGCTGAGCCCCAGCCCCAGCCCCAGCTCCATTTTATGGCTTTTGACGCAGTTCCCTTCATTTCCCAGAAGGGACTTCTAACAGTTTGTGGTGCTGCTGTAGTAGCTCTGTGAGTCACTTTCCTGAAACTGGCCCTGCACTGGATCTCTAATCATAAAGACAGCGTAATAGCTGGCAGTGGTACCTCATTTTAATTTACATTTATTTCCTTCATATTCTATCATCCATCATGTCTTACGTGATAGGTTTTTTAAAAATCCCCTCTGCTTTTCAGTATGCGGTAGTTTCGACCCATTCATTTTCTCGTGTTTTGCACTACAGGAAACGGCATTCCCGTTTACAGTTTGGAGGGAAGCTATAGCTGTAGCAGTAATGTGGTCACCAGGAGGGGGCTGTGCTGACACCCTCTTCCCTACCACAGTGAGGAGGGCATGACGGGTGGCCACTGCAGCACTGTCAGAGGCCCTGACCGCTCACAGTCCGGTGGTCTGGGTGTTGCTGTGACCTGACTGCTGCTGCACTCTTGGTGAAAATAGTTTACCTCCAGAGCGCCCAGATCCACTTTTTTGAAACAGGGCCTCTCTGTGTAGTTTGTTCTGGTCGTGAGCTCATTATGCAGCCCAGGCTGGCCTCAAACTCACAACGATGCTCCTATCTCAGCCTCCTGAGTGCTGGGATTACAGGTGTGCACCACTACACCTGGCTCTGCAGACTTTTGAGAAGTTATTCTTTATGTGTTCCATTAGGTTAGGCTGTCCTGGAGCCTTGGTCCACCCCAGGCCACGGCCATCTCTTTTAAATCTTAGTTGCCGTGTTCCTGCAGTCTCCGTTCTGTCTTGAATTGGTCCCCTTTGTTTTCAGGAGTAACTTATCTCGAGAGCTCTGCACCTCTCACATGCTGTGTGTGGCTCTTCTGAAAACTTGTGAGATGGTTTATGTGCCCCGAAAGCCGCCTGCACAGGGCAGAAGGACAGGAGGGGTTAAGGGATGAGGGCCTCGTCATTAGGCCTAAAGCAACTCACTGCCTTCCCTGACCTGCTCTCCACCGCCAGCTCTTGGTGCCCTTTGTGTTGTCCTGTCTCTGGCTTTGTGTGTTCTGTGTTAAATGCATGTGGACTCCCGGGCTGCGTGTCCCACGGTGTCGTGTTGCCGGGCTCACCGGGGTGTGGCAGGGACTGGAGCTTTGCTCTTATTCTCACTTTCATTCTGTTTTTTTGTTTTTGTTCACTTTTATTGTTTGAGACAGGGTCTTGCTGTGCGGTTCAGGCTGGTCTTGAACTCACTGTGTAGCCCGTGTAGCTCAGGTTGGCTTCATACTCATGGGGACCTTCCTGCCTCAGCCTCCCGAGTGCTGGGATTGTGGGCATACGTTACCATGCCCAGCTGATATCTGTTTCTTGGTTGCTGGTTTTTATTGGTCCTGATGAAAGTGGAGGCAGCCTGTGACCCAGGAAAGAACCCTGGGAAGGTCTTCATGCACCTACCTTGCAGCAGAGGCCCAGGAAGGAATGATGTGTGCCAATAAGTGTGGCCCTGGAGGTGTCTTATTTTCTTTACTGACCCCTTTAGAAGTCAGTTCCATAGTACACACAGTGGTGCCTGATCGTTCCAGAGAATGTGAGCATGGAAGCCGACAAAGATTCCCTGCTAATCTCGCAGCGTGGTGGGGCTGCGTTGATGTACCCCGTGCTGCCAGGCTGTTGGTATGTTTTTGCATGTTGGATTCTGTGTTCTTCAGAGAGTACACGTTCCGTCTGTGTGACAGGGTATGGTGAGCACCATTTTGTGCTTTCTAAAATGTGTTGGTATCAGATGCTGGATATCTCTTAGTTTTATTTATTTTTATCATTAAAGATCATGGGTTCTAAGCCAAAACTACTTTTTTTTAAAGGACTTCCTTAACAGAATAGCCTAAAATTTCTTTCTTATACAAAATTTTCAACATGCTGTTAGAAACTACCTCACTCAAATGAAACAAAACAAGAGCTGTATCATCTCGTTTTTATTATTCAGGGAATTACGGTTTTGAAGAATTGTTCTAATGTTTTGGAAAGCAGACTTACAAAAACCGTAACAGGAAGGCGGCAGTGTGGAGAGCGCGGTGTGCCCGCTCTGCTGCTCTCCCTTCAGCTGACCCCCTCCCCCTTGGTGTGCCCTTTCCCCTCCTCCTTCCCGCCTGCTCTTTCTGTACCTCTCTCTCCCCTTCTGTTTTTGCTCTTTTCCAAATAAAGAAAAGAATTTATTTATTGAAGAAGCGTCTGTGTCTCACTTTCTGTGTCAAACTGAACTGGTTGTGAGTTACAGACTTAAAGCTCCTCGCCACGGCCAGGCGAAGTTAGGAGCGGACTGAGGGAGGGAGGTTCGCCCTTTACACTCGGGGCGTTCAAGGACAGACGGCTGAAGTGAGTTTGAGAGCCATCTTCAGGGGCCTGCGCCTTTGCTTGTTCTGACCCTGCAGTCCTGGGAGAGCCCACAGCCTCAGTGGCGTTGGGAGCCTGTGGCCCGCTGCCTGTCAGGGTGACAAGTGCACAGTACAGCCCAAAGCCCTGCCCTCACCTCTGGAGGAAGAAAGTGAGCCACTGCTGCAGACCAGGAGCTGGGAGTCGCAGAGGGGCCTCTGCCTGAGGCAATTTCAAATGCTGACCGGGAGGGGCGAGGCTAGAGGGGGCCCCACTGTCACCGTCCTCCAGGGCCTCACACGCGCGGGAGTACCCCCTGCTTCCTGGTGGACTCCGGCCCAGCAGGAGCGGCTTGGCAGAGATGAGGCCATGCCGACCCCCTCCGGCTCCCTGTGCTTAGACCTTCCTGTGCTCAAGTCTGACACCTTGGTGTGCTCCCCTTGGTGTTTGTCCCCGCCCCTCAGCTGGCCTCCTGTCGCATTTCCTTTGAAGGCTGCTCCTGGCCTAAGTGCCCTGCAGACTCACTCCCCACCTCCCTGAGATGGTCCAGCCCGGTGCCCTCTGGCTTTTGAGGGCGCTCAGCAGGGAGGAGGGAGGGCTGTTTCTTCCGGCCTGCCAGCTACACTGCAGTGCAAGCGCTCTGCCCTGGATGCTTCTACTGCAGAGCCCTGTCCACAGCGCTCGTCCTGCGCTCAGGAGTCGGGGTGCGCAGAGCCGGGTATATAGCTCAGTGGCATAAGTGCCTGCCTGGCAAATGCAAGGACCTGAGTTGGCTTTCCAGTACCAAAAAAAAAAAAAAAAAAAAAAATGGGAGTGCAGGGAAACGGAAGTGGTGACTGTGCTGGCTCAGCCGGAAGTGTGGGTGCACTGGTTTCCGGATGTGCTGTGTGTCCCAGCACTTAGCAGCACCTGAGTAAAACTCCCTGTGAGAGTCCAGCGAGATGGGTGGTACGCTGTGGGCAGAGCCAGTGGCAAGGATGCGCGTGGCACCATGTGGCCTCAGCCCTGCTGAGGGGGGCACGTCCAGGGCACACCACGCTGAGAGCCCGGCCTGGAGGAAACGAGGCTTACGGTGGGGTCCCAGCTTTGCCATTCAGTGGCTGTGGAGCTGGAGGAGTTACTAACCTCGCACAGTGCTTTGGAGTCTGGTCTGTAAAGTACAGTGCCACCCATGGGTTTTCCTGTCCGCCTGGTGCTTGTTGCATACCCGGAACAGCAACCAGCAGGGAGGAACCCTGAGCCCCGGTGCTTAGTGAGTAGTCAGAAAACCAGGTGCAGCGAGTGTGCTGTGTGGGGTGGCAGGTGGAGACTGGAAGCAGGAGCGCCATGTGTGCCTGGTGCTCGGAGCGGGGGCAGGGCGGACCTAAGAGAGGGTGACAGCGCAAGGCAGGAGGAAGAGGAAGGGGGCACCTGTATGTGTCACCGTCATCATCACCGCCTCGTCACCGCCTCGGGGCGGGGCAGGCACCGCAGAGCTGTGGAGCGTGGGAACCGCCCGCCCGCAGGTGTTTATGGAGCTGCAAAGCTGGGCATTGGGGCGGGTGGTGGGGCGGGCGCAGTTGTGGGCGTGGAGGTCACATGGGCTGTGGCTGTTGTCACCTGGTGAGCACTTACTAATGGTGGTGTGAGAGAGCTGAGGTGACTCACGCTGGGAGAGGAGAGGAGAGGAGGCCCTAGTTTTCAGAGGCAGCTGGGCTCAGAGCAGAACCTTCCTGGGGCTTGGCGCCGGTCACCCTGCTGGCTGGCTTAGGGGACCTCTGGGCCTTTGCTGCAATACCCTGTGGAGGAGCAGAGGTCTGGAGTAGCCACACTGCCCTCCCTCCTGCTTTGTGACGAAACTTTGAAGTACGAAGCAGCTGGTTTTTCTGAAAGCAGAAAACTCGGTTGCGGTAGTTGAGGGCAGCATTTTCGGATACCACCCCGCCCTATCCTGTCCTGTCCTGTCCTGTGTGGGGGACACGGGTGGGCAGAGAAGACCTGGAGAGCAGAATTGTTCCTGACCTTCCTGCCATTCAGTGGCCAAGTAGATTGTGGCCCTGGTGCTTTTTCTTCATTTATAAAGAGAAAAATAATGCCTGCTGTGTTCGCCTGAGAGCCGGATACTTCCAGCCAGCACTGCAGGACAGCCCGGAAGGTGGGTGCCACGGTGTGTCAGAGTGGCCTACAGGGTTGGCACGTTGTGTTTAGTGCACAAGCAGGGTGTCCAGGATTTCTGTGATTTGGCAGGCTCCTCCGGGTCTCTGAGCGCACTGCTTTAAGGAGGTTGTGTGGCTGGGAGGTGAAGGTGGGCTGTTGAAGGCTGGGGTGGAAGTGTTTCTCCCCTGGGTAGTTTTCCAGGGCTCTGGTTTCAGTAGAACAGTTTTTTAAAGGGATGCCTTGGTGGCTAAGAGGAAGCCTTGCAACTATGTATCTGTATGTGTTACAGTTTATCAGAGTGTGAAAAGTCTTAAGATACCAAGCTCCAAAGCCAGGCTCCCCATGTGAAATTTCAGTCCTCTCCTTTCATGTTTTATGTATTGGTTTAGCAGGTGTTGGCTCTTAACCCTTCTGGGCTGCCTCCGCTGGTGTTCCAGTGACTCGGGGGTCCTGTGCCCAGGGCAGAGCCAGCTGCCCAGGGAAGCGGGTTTTAGTGAGGGTCCCTTTTGTGTCCCCTTTGCCCACCATGTTCTGTGGCCTGGCCTGAGGCAGACGGTTTCTGTCATCAGCCCTACCCTGGTGCCAAGGAAGGAAGAGCCTCATGCTTCCCTTTCAAGGTGAGGCTAGGCTGGCGGGGAGGGCTGGTGTAGATGACCTGTGGCCTCTGGCATGTGTCCTGGTGTGCGTGAGACTGAAGGGCCAAGCCTGCTCATTCTGTTTTTTCCTGGAGTTGTAAACCCCCAATCTTTACCAGTGTGCAGAGTGCAGCCCGATTACTCTGAAGGCTGCCCTGCTTGCTTCCCCATGTCCCATGTGTCCCAGAGCCTTGAATGTCTTTGATTAGAATCACTCACGGAGGATCGGTCCCACAGTGGCTGTCTCTTGTAGAGCACCGCTGTTGTTCCTCCTGGCACACACTGACTCTCGGTGGATACTCTGAAATTGAATAGACTGGGTCACCAGTTTGCATTAGCACCAGAACTTGCCTACTGTTTAACTAGTTTCTTCAGCACTGGGAATTATCAGAATATTTTTGTAATTTATAGGTATAAAACTGCGAATTATTATATTATTAATTGTTAGTGGTGCTGGGGATTGAACCTAGGGCTTTGTGCTTACCAGGCAAGTGCACTACAGCTATATGCATAGTCTGGAAAATGTGAATTCCTTAGTAGCAATGTTTTTTAGAGATGGTGTCTATTTGTAGATTTTTAAATGAGTTTTAATTATCTGCTACCCTGAATATTTATATGAGAGGTCAGGTAAGTTTTAGCATAATGGGTAATCATTTCTACTTGTTGATGAAATCTTTGGTATGTAACTCTGATTAAAACATTTAGGTTTAAATTTTTTGATAGGTAATGTATACAGAAGACAAAGATTAGATTTCCCCCAAGCCAGTGATGGTGAACCTTTTAGAGCTTTCGGAGATACAGACAGCCTGCTGCGGCACGTGAGCCATAGGTTCCCACCACTGCTCAGCTTTCTCCGCCACCACCTTTCAGAAGGGCACACCCCCGATGTGCCCTTCCACGAGGAGGCATGGGAGTGTGTATGTGTGAGGGTCTCCAGCTGGCTGGAAAGGATAGATTAAAAGATGAGTTTGTGATATGGGTTTGTCATAGTGAAACGATTGAGGTATTTGGTAAGCAAATAGTTTGAACAAAGCTGGCAGAAGAGGATTGGGTATCTCCGGTGTTAAGTGCTGTGGTTGTGCAGGACCCCAGGGAGGGCGGGGGCCCTTGGGGCCACAGGGCCAGGCCACCTACCCAACCCTGGCCAGGCTGGCCCTGCTGCTATGGACCGGAGCCATGTCGGCCATGCTGTGACCACTGTGTCTGTGTTTGCAGATGTTCCTGACTGTGTACCTCAGCAATAATGAGCAGCACTTCACGGAGGTGCCCGTCACCCCTGAGACCACGTGCCGAGACCTGGTGGAGCTGTGCAAGGAGCCCGGCGAGAGCGAGTGCCACCTCGCAGAAGTATGGCATGGCTCTGGTATGAGACAGGCGTGTGGTTCTGCTGCCTCCTGTCCCTGGGGTCCTGGGAGTCCAGTGTGTACTCACCCCATGACACAGATCCTGTTCTCTGTCTAGCTGTACTGTGACAGAACGCAGACACTGCAGTGTCAAACATGAAAGGTCCAGGACTGGAGGCTGAGGCCAGGCACACTGTCTGGGGCTGTGGGCACATGTAGTTATAGAAAGTGATTTTGTGTGTTCAGGCTTTGCTTGATGAGAAGTCAGAGGCCTCTTGATTGTCAGCCTCTCCTCCAGTTTCTGTGGTTTGTGGACTAGTTTCTGTGGGGCAGGCAGTAGCGGACTCTCACTGTGGGGCGTAAACCATGAAGTTACCCCCACCCACTGCTCTGCGGCTCTAAGGTGGGATAGCTCTCTCTGCCCTGCAGGAGTTTGTAGACAGTGGGAATCTCGTTGCTTCTGCTTTGTTCCTGTGCAGTCAGGTACCCCTCGGGTCCTGTTCGTCCTCTGGGGCCAGCTGTGTTCAGTGGGACATGTCAGGCTTATGACCTATGACTTCAGGTCCTCACGTGTTCCTATGTGAGCCCTTCCTCCTCCTTGGCAGCTTCTTATGGTGGGGTGTCACCTCCTTCCCCTTCCCTGATGCAAGAACCAAGGAGACTGTGTGCACAAAGCCAGTGGCCTCCAGCTTGAACGCTGGGTGATCCCCTTCCTGCCTCAGACTCTTCCACTTAGCTCGATTCCAAGTTCTCGAGGTGCAAGGCTTTGCTGCTGCCTGTGCTATTTCCCCTGCCCCTGACATTCTGTTCTCACCGTGGGGCAGTGTCCTCGCTGTCCCCACTGCCAGAGTAACTCTAAAGTTGCTTCTCCATGTCCTGTTTGTGTCCTCTGTGAACCGCATGCCTCACTCGCTTGAGGTTTTGTGGGTTTTTTGCTGGTTTTTCCCCTTTCTTCCCCTCAGCCCCAAACACTGCAGGTATGAGGGACCCCAGGGCAGGGACTTTGCTTCTGCTCCGGGCTCTGTCCCTAGCTCAGGACACTCTGTGCTGCTCCGTGTCTGGTGATTATTTTGTGAATGAGTTAGTGAATGCGTGGATGCTTCTGTGATGTCCTTTTTCAGCAGGTCACCTTACTGTCTCTTCTGCTGAGGTTCTCACAGCCCCCGGTGGGTTTCTGTCCCCTTCCTTGGGCCGATGGCGGGGACCAGGAGCCTCCTACTCTGCATTGCTCTCCAGGGAGGGAGCTTCCCAGCCTGCTGGGAGTGTGCTCAGTCCTCCCTGCCCGGGGCCTCATTCCTTGGCTGCACTCAGCGGCCCTGAGGATTATGGTGACGCAGGAAGCTCTGCTTCTCAGAACCTTTGATGACAGTGCCTGAATGTGTGCGCAAAAGAAATAGCGAGGGCAGAGAGGCTGTCTTGCCCGTCCCTGTCCGTGCTGTCAGTGCTTGTGGTTTCAGCACCTAGCTTTTCCCTGCATTCGTAACTCACTGCAGAAATACCTTTGTGTGGGGGGTTCTGGTTTTATTCATGTGAGTGTCATACATGTCAATGTCCTGCAGTTCACTGTTTTATCTGACAGCTTAGAGAACTCAGACTCCTGTGTGTGTAAATCTACATCGGTATTTTTAATTATCACATAATTTTCCATCTGCAGTTTATCTAGTCTTTTATTCATGAAAATGGAAGTTAATTCTACTTGTTCCATAAGTTCTGGGGCTCTTTCAGTCTTGCGTGACACTTTCCACAGCAGGACTCCTTGGTTAAATGTTCACACAGTTAGGAATGTGGTGTGTGTTGCCAGATACATTGCCAGCTCATCTTCTTTCCATTTATTCCCTTTTTTTTTTTTTTTTTTTTTTTTTTTTTTTTTTTTTTTTTTTTTTTTTTTTTTTTTTTTTTTTTTTTTTTTTTTGTCTTTTTGAGACATGGTCTTGCTATGCAGTTCAGGCTGGCCTTGAGCTCACTTTGTAGCCCAGGCTGGTCTTGAATTCACAACAATCCTGCCTCAGCCTCCCGAGTGCTGGGATTACAGGTGTGCGCCAGCATGCCTGGCTCTTTCCCTTTATTCCTAACAGAATCTCCCATCAACAGTTGTTACAGTAATATTTTGATTTCTGCTAAACTGGTAGCGGGAAGTGGTGTTTGGTTTAAACTTGCATTTTAAAAATTCCTTGTGAACTTGCTCATCTTTTCATTTGCTTATTGACCATATAAGCTTACTGGTTTTTATTTTTTAATTTTTTGGATCTTGCCATGTAGTTAATGCTGGCTTTGAACTCACTATGGAGCTCAGGCTGGCCTGGAACTCATGGTAACCTCCCTGCCTCGGCCTCTTGAGTGCTGGGGTTACATGCACACACCCCAACACCTGGTTTGCTTTTCCTTTTTCACCTTTTTCTCTTGTACAGATTGGTGGGTCTCAGCTGCATAGAATGTGCCTGGGCCCCTGCCTCAGCCTGGTTAAGTTCCAGCTTCTCAGTTTGTTTCTTTTTAACCTCCACCCAGAATTCCTTTGGTTGTTGCCTTTCCTCTTAAGTTTTAGGCATTTGGAAAACTGCTTTGGATCTCAGGCCTTCTGTTGTTGGTTGTAAAGTCTTTCCTTACGCCGAGCTGTCAGTGCCTGCTTCGGTTTCCTTTGCAAATATTAAAGCTTTTCTTTGTCTTCTTCCTCCTGCCCCTGCCCTGCCCTCACGTAGCTGTCACTTGCAGATTTGCTTAAGGGACATTCCTTAGATGCCGGTATTGTGGTGATTCCAGGGCAGACGGAACTGTCCTGCCTTAGGGTCAGCTGCTGCGTCTGTCCCAGTGGTAGGCAGGTGCATGCTGTGTTTGCACTGTGGGTCGTGGGCATGCAGGGGCTGTTTGCTTTAGTGTTTCTCTGGAGGTGTCTCCTCAGATATGGGGCTTTTCCTCTCTGGAGGCGTTAGGCCTCCACAGCTCGCAGTGGGGGCTGGTTCTCTGCATTGGGCCGGAAGGCCACTCCCTGTGTGTTCCATGGACAGAACTCCCGAGTGCCTGGCCATCCAGTTTGTGTCCGTGGTATTTGTTTAAGGCGCTGAGATGGTGTCTGTGATCACTGGCAAGTGTGTAGTTTTCTTGGGGTATTTCAGCAGGCACATTTAAGAATCACATTGCCATCCTTGGGAGTAGGATGGCCTTCTCAAACAGTGTGTTGGGTGTTTCACATCCAGCTTCCTTTCCTGAGATGGGGAGACTTTTTTAGTTAACACAGCTCTCGCTTTGTTGCTGGCTGTCATGCTGGAGAGATACTCCCCTGGCAGTCAGGAGCTTTTCGTTTGGAAGTGGGTAAGTCTGGCTTTTTAGCATTGTTTACCAGATTATGAGTTAGAAATAGCCTGTATTAAAAACTGTACTGAAAGTAGAACTAGACTATTTAGAAAGTTGCCAGTTATATTTTCTTTAAATAGTTGTAGAGTCAGGAGGGGCCTGCTGCAGTGTGGATTGAGCAGGAACCTTTGGAGCCCACATAAGTTAAAGGGAAGGGAGGTGCATGCTGACTTGGAGGCCTGGACTCTGCCTCCCTCAGGTGTAGCCCTGGCTCAGCACTGGTGGTCTGCGTGGAAATGGGTGCCACTTTGTTTTCTTTCACTGCAAGGAAAAAGTTGTCAAGATGCAAAGTATTCTCTCTATCCGTAACATGTAATCTGCTCAGGGCTGGGTAGTAAATGTGTTCATTGCTCTTTTTCCTGAAGATAATATGATGTCTCTTTTCTCACAGAACGTCCAGTTGCTGATAATGAGCGAATGTTTGAAGTTCTCCAGCGATTTGGAAGTCAGCAGAATGAAGTTCGTTTCTTCCTCCGTCATGAGCGCCCACCCAGCAGAGATGTAGGTGGGTTGTAGTGCACAGACGTAGGTGGGTTGTGGACTGTGGATGTACGTGGGTAGTAGTCCATGGATGTAGGGGGGTTGTCGTTCGTGGACGTAGGTGGGTTGTGGACTGTGGATGTACGTGGATAGTAGTCCATGGATGTAGGGGGGTTGTCGTCCGTGGACATAGGTGAGTTGTAGTTTGTGGGCAGAGGCAGGTTGTAGAC
Organism: Dinomys branickii; assembly: GCA_004027595.1. NCBI lineage: Eukaryota > Metazoa > Chordata > Mammalia > Rodentia > Dinomyidae > Dinomys > Dinomys branickii. The sequence continues at coordinate 5,789 of PVLD010005805.1, read as the reverse complement.
CATGCACGGGGGCAAATTGTAGACCATGGACATGGGCAAGTCGTGGACCATGGACATAAATGGGTCATAGTCTGTGGTTCAGGACAGGTGACCGAACCTGTCCTTTGTGCCTGACCATTGTGGGGAGAAGAGGGCAGTCATGGAGAGGCCACTAACTTGAGAGGCGAAGAGAGGCTGAGAACAGGGAGGACAGGCCTCTCCTCAGCCTGGCTGTCACGCAGAGAGCCGTGAGGGTGGGTGGCAGGGTTTTGCGGGATGGGAAGGACTGGAGATTGAAGCTGTAAGAGCCGCAGAACCAGGCTCTTGGGGGCTCCCCGGCCCCACGAGAGTGTCCTGGACCACGGAGGCCCAGATGCTGCCCAGGATAGGAGCATGGTGGCTGCAGCTCACTGTGTGTAGTCTGTGGGTGTGAGTTGAGGGGTTTTTCATCTGCACATGGGTTTCTTCCCAAGGTGGGGTAGAAAGTTGGCGGAACTGACAGTGATGGAGGTGGGGCGCAGGATGAACTGTCCAAAGGGAGTGGACACTTCCGGGGAAGCCTCAAGGTCAGCTGGGAGGAGAGACCCCAAGAGCATGGCGGTTGGGGTCCTGCGTGCCCCAGGGATACCCTAAGGCCTGGTCTGCCCAGTGCTCTTAGCCCAGGCAGCTCCGGGAGGAGGCAGCGGTGACCCAGTGCTGGGTGTTGCTAGAGGCCCCAGTGGAAGTCAGTGGGACGGGGAGGGGATGGTGTTGACAGGGTAGCGGCTCAGCTGGGTGGGAAGAGGGGTCTCTGGAGGGGCTGTGGGCACAGAGGAGATGACAGGTGCAATGAGAGGATGAGTGTGAGGCGGGAGATTGAGAGGATTCTTCAGAAACAGTGTTTGAATTTACAAGGTGGGAGGTATGAGTGAAATGGGCTGAATTGGTGGGGTGCCCTGCCACAGGGCTGGGCGCTGGTCCTGGTGCAGCACTGTCGTCTAGGAGGAGGCCTTGTTGGTGCAGAGCATGGTGGAGCTGGGGCCACATCCTAGTGACCAGAATGTGGGTGTTGGGAGGCAGGAAGGTGGTGACATAGGAGGTGGGGCTACAAGTGGCACAGCTCTGGGGCCGGGGTCAGTGGGGTCCTCTACCCAGGGAGAAGCAGATTTGCCGGGTATTTCTGGAAACCTTGGAATTTGAGAAATGGAAAGCTGAGGGTAGTTGTCTTGGGGTCAGAACATTGGTGGCAGATGTGATTGAGGTGACATCTTACTCTGCTTGCTGTCTGTTCTGATACCTTTGTCCCCGCTGACCTGACGTTAGAAATGGCGCCCCGCCACACCCTGCTCCACAGGCAGGGAGAGCCAGGGAGCTGCCCCAGCCAGGCCTCCCTAAGTGCCCGCAGTTAGTACTGTCTGTAATTTCATCTTAGCATTCGCGCTTTCCTCCAAGCCTTCTCTCTCACACTTTGAGGCTGGTGTTTGCACCTGAGCTTGTTACAGCGCAGCCCTTCCTTACTCATGGTTGAGTTTTCCCTGCCCATTGCCCAGTTCAAGCTTGTGCTGCAGAGAGCAGTGAATTATTAACGAGGCTCCCTACCGCGCACTGTTCAGGCTCGGTGTCTGAAACATGAGAGGTGTAACATGACGACACAGGGCATTGCCACAATGCCACAAAATGCCAGTGCCACAATGTTCAGATGGACGGACAGGTAGAGCAGGGCCGCTGTCCCTGCCCCGAGGAGGGCTGGCCTCAGGACCGAGGGTCAGGAGATGGCGCCCTGGCCTTTGTCCTGTGTAGCGGCCTGTGGAGCACATGTGTGTGGAATTATTTTAAGGCTCTTACTTTTTACTGTAGTGGTGTAACTGTTGTATGAAGGGGAAACTAGCTAAGTGTTCTATCTTTGAGGCAGCAAAGTAACAAGTATTTTTTTTTCTCACAGAAATATTATGACAGATTACCAGAGCTATTTTGTTAGAGAATTCAGCAAGATTTTCTTTTTTTTATTTTTTGAGGTGAGGTCTCAGTATGTTACCCTAGCCAGGCTTGAACTCAGAATCCTCCTGCCTCAGCTTCCTGAGTTGCTAGGGTTATGGATACACACCACTGTGCCCAGTTGGAGCAATACTGTTCTGCTTTTTCTTTTTTCTGGGGACTGAACCTGCGGTGTTCCACCACGAAGTTGTATCTCCAGCTCTTTTCATTTTGAGGTGGGGTTTTACTAAATTGCCCAGCATGGCTTTGAATTTGATTCCCCTGGCTGGGCTTCCTCAGTAGCTTGGCTACCATGTCTGTGTAGTATTTTTACAATATGGGCCGGGAGGCTGGGTGTGCTGGGGCACTCCAGTAATCCCAGCACTTGGGAGGCTGAGGCAGGAGTATAGCATGAGTTCAAGGCCAGCCTGAACTGCACAGTGAGACCGTCTCAAAAGAACAAAACAAAGCAAAACAAAACAAAACAAATCAAACAAAAAATACAGGCTATGGCTGCAACTCCATGGTGGAGCCCTTACCTAGGATGTGTGAAGCCCTGGCTTCCATCCCCCAATATTGCAAAAAATAAAGATAAAATGAAAATACAGTTACACTGTGAGAGTTGTGTGTAATTGTGAATGTCTGGCTCTGAGGAGAAACATGCTTATTTATTGATTTTTTTTGACATGAGGATTTGTAGTGCTTCTTGGCTGGTACAGTAGACATTTAGGAGGTAATTTAATAATTTTTCTGACTTCTAGGATAACAAGTATGAAGTTTATTTTAGAAGTTCTTTGTTAGCTGGGCTTGATGGCGTATGCCTGTAATCCCAGCACTTGGGAGGCTGAGGTAGGAAGATCATTGTGAGTTCGAGATCAGCCTGGGCTACAAAGTGAGTTTAAGGCCAGCTGAACTGCATAATGAGACCCTGTCTCAAAAAAGACCAAAAAACAAAACAAAACAAGTTCTTTGTTGATATTATTTTTTATAATATATTAATTTAAATTAATACTTTCACTTTTCTGATGCATTAAATGGGACTGAGAAACTCATATATTTTGACATGGAAAATTATTCTTAGCTGAAAAATCAGAACACTTAGTGCTTTTCAGGTAGTGTTTTCCAGAGAAAAACACTTAAATGAGGAAGTTCTTCAGAGCGTGCCTGTAACTGACCACAGAATGCCTCAATCATGAAAACCCGCTTGTTCTGCTAAGTGCCTCCTTCCTGTATGAGTTTCAGACAATCATAACTGAGTACAAGTATGGGCTGACTTGATTTCAGTTATTTCTTTTCGTGGAGCTCTTTGGTTTCACTTCCGAGTAGCTCAGAAGTAGGACCTCCCAGTGAAGGACATGAAGTCCTGTAGCTAGAGTGCCTATTTTGGGGTTTCCACTGTTGCTAGGCAACTCGGTGCTTTCCCAGTGGACGGCCAGTGTGAGGGAGTCCTGGGGCCGACTGTTCCCTACCCTGCACCCTAACCTGTTGCTGTAGGAGCAGGTCAGGTACCTGTTTGCCCTGAGCCCAGTGTGCTCAGGAAAAACCCAATGGGAGCAGCACAGGCCCGCAGCTCTCAGGTTAATCTCCCTTTCTCCATTTTGTGCTTAGCGAGTGGTCCACGGCCTCAGGAGTCGAATCTGAGAAGAAACGGTGTGAAAGTGCCTGGAGAGCACCGGAGAAAGGAGAATGGAGTGAGTGTCCTTTTCCATCCACACCCGCTGTGCGGAGACCGGGCTGCCTGGTAGCCTCGTGCCACTTGCTGTTACTTCGTATCCAGTGGGTTGAGCACGGTCCCCAAAGGTTATCAGAGGCACTCGCTGCTCATGAGCTCCACGTGGGTGACAGTGTAAGAATTTAGATGCTGAATATATCACAAATCAAGAAAATATGTTGAACAAGTGTTTTATTTGCTGCTATAGTCACTTATAGGAAGGAAAGCAGCTAACTGATCTGAATTTGAGACAGCGTCTTGCTGTTGCCCAGGCTAGCCTTGGCCCCTGAGGTCTCTGTGACTGTACCGGCCTGGTTACCGTGCAGTGCAGCAGGCTGGAGCTCGGTGTGTGTCTCTGGCTACAGGTGAACAGTCCCCGCATGGACCTGACTCTTGCAGAGCTCCAGGAGATGGCATCTCGCCAACAGCAGCAGATCGAGGCCCAGCAGCAGATGCTGGCCACCAAGGTAGTGTCTGTTCCCCGGACACGTACCCCATGGTCAGTGTGTATGTGTATGTATGTGTGTGAAGCCGGCTGCCGTCACCCGTTCCTGACCCGGCCCCGTGCAGAGGAGGCTGTCCCCAGCCCTGAGCTCACCCATCCTCGGTGTTCACCTCCTCTGGCCTCGGCATTGTGCAGAGGGCTTGTGTCATCCCCCATGTTCAAGATCTTCCTGATCCCGGGCTTTTTGAGTGGTAGTGGTAGAGGGCCTTGCTGTGTTGGCTGGGCCGGCCTCATACTCCTGGGTCAGTGACCCTCTCACCTCGGCCCCCGAGTAGCTGGGAGCACCACAGTGCCCAGCTTGACTCCTGACTATGATCCCAGTTGACCATGCAGCTGAGGGGGGGTGAAACAGAAGGTTTAAGAGCCTTTCTCTGCCTCTGGGACCCCTCTGGGCCACAGGTGGAGCAACCCTTTAACATTTACTGACCCAACACTGTCCCTCTGCTGCTCGGGACCAGCAGTAGACTCCTGCCTTTTGGGAACACTTTTTACCCACAAAACTGACCCACACGTGGCCTTGAGCAAGGAAAGCCCTTACCAGAATCCTCCCTGTTACTCTCAAAGCCCCAGCCTGTGGCTTCACCTGGAGCCCTGATAGAGTCTGAGCTCAGCCAGCACTGCCAGCCTGTGCTCCTCCAAGAGATGCGCTGCCTCGGTGGCAGCTGCTAGGCTCTGCTCTGTGCATGGCTGTGCCAGCTGAGAGGGGCACTGTTAAGACGAGCAGCAGGGATGTGTTCCTGTGAGAGGGGCTCGCCAGGTGGGTCTCTGCTGCAGGGTCTCTGTGGTAAAGCCACCTCTGTGTCACTTGAGCTGTGGGCCCGTTGATGGAGTTCATTGTTTGGATGTATGACTGCGCCCCTCTGGTGGTTACAGTTTCAGTAAGAAAGGTCTCCGTGGCCCTGCTGCAGTGTCCTGAGAGTGTGAGTGAGTGTAGACTGGGGAGAGCCGCATTTCCGCCTCCCCGACCCTCACGGCAGGGGCTGCAACTACCCCCAGTCACCCTGAGCAGGAGCAGAAGCAAAGACTTGTGTGTGTCACAAGGCTGTGGGATGGGCAAGCTCGCGTGGGTCATACATGGATGAGCGGGGGGTTGAATCTGGGTTTGAGTCCCCATCCTGCATGGTTCTCTACCTGGCATGCTGCCTCCCACACGCAGGAGCTCCGTCCTAAACTCCTAGTGCAGTTTAGGAAAACCATTTCAAGGTCTCTGCTGCCTGCTGGGTGCGAACTGCTAGACTTCCTGGGTCTTCTCTCCGGGGGTGCCTGCATGGCGCCTGCCACTGTGCTCACCGTGAGGACCTGCATGTGACTGCTTTGGCCATCTTCGTCTTTAGGAACAACGTTTAAAATTTTTGAAACAACAAGATCAGCGTCAGCAGCACCAGGCTGCCGAGCAGGAGAAGCTGAAGAGGCTGAGAGAGCTGGCTGAGAGCCAGGAAGCCAAGCTGAAGAAAGTGCGGGCGCTCAAGGGCCACGTGGAGCAGAAGCGGCTGAGCAACGGGAAGCTGGGTGAGCTGAGCCCGAGGGCTGCGTGGACGGGGGTGGGGTGATCGTGGGCTGCGAGGACATGGGGCCATCAGCAGTTTATATGAGTTTTTGCTTAGAAGATAAGTTTTCTTTTTTTTTTTTTTTAAATTTTAT
>PVLD010005804.1:0-107699 GCA_004027595.1 Dinomys branickii | reverse complement strand
ATATATATATATATTTCATTTTAACGAGTAAATAGAATACATTTACCATTAAATAAGGAAGGCAATTCAAGTATTTTCTTCAGAAAGTACATATATCTTTGTTGGACCAAATTAAATATACTACCTCAGTGAAAAACACAGATATTTTTAAAAAACATAGACTGTATATTTAAAGCAGTAATTTAAACTCTGCCCAATGATATGCTAACATATTTTTTGTTGCTGTTGTTTTGGGGTTTTTTAGGAGCGGGGTGTTGAGACAGGTATCTTGCCATGCACTTCAAACCGGCCTTGAACTCACTCTGTAGTTCAGGCTGGTCGCAAACTCACAGAGATCTTCCTCCCTCAGCCTCTCGAATCTTCCTCCCTCAGCCTCTTGAATGCTGGAATTACAGGCACCACCACACTCAACTCTGATTTATTTGTTATAAATAAGGAAATACATACCAAAATCACTGGAATATAAGGCATCTATTTAAATGATAGGTGGATGAGAAATTTTCCCGACACACTTAATACAAGAACTGCAACTAAATTTTACATTTCCTGGGTACAGTCTGTGCTGTTTGCAGGCATTCTAATCTGTATCAAAGAGGATACATGTCATAAAACACTACAACAGTTTTTCCAAAATATGATGATGACTTTTCATATGACTTCATTCCCTCACAAAACCTAAGCTCAGAAACACCCGCCTGCAGACTCACAAGGCTCTGCCAGGCTCCTATTACTGCTACTGCCCCGGCCTTGCGCTGGCTTTCTCCAACTGCTCTTTATGTTCACTTTACCTGCTAAAATATTGAGCTTTTAACGTGATATAACTTTGAATGAACAGCAAATATGATATGGTTTTTAGGGCTCAGTTTTCTATGTTTAGAAACAGGTTATTACAAGTGCAACTAGAGTGTTACCTCAGGCACGCAGAGTCATTTCTGAGATCAACATGCCAGTGCTCTCTAGGAGTTACCTCTTTTGCGGTCACCCAATCAACATAAGCCCAAAGAAATTAGGATCCCTGGTTCATATCTTCTTTCAGTAAAATGTAGCAATATTTCAAATTTTCCAGACTTTCCTCACTTTATGTGCAACAGAAAGAGCATGACCAAATCGAAGTTTATCCCACTTTTTGGAATGATTTAAAATTATAAAGTTTTAACGGATAGATCAATGAGATAAGATCAGAGTCCAAAATGGACATTAAGAGATAAACACCTGACTTGTATGACCCTGTTTTGTTTTCTGTCTCATATCTGGTCATAACTTTTTCAATCATAGCACTTTTCATCTAAGACGACATATAGCCAGGTATGGTGGTACACGCCTCTAATCACAGCACTCAGGAAGCTGAGGCAGGAGGATCACTGAGAGTTCAAGGCCAGCTTGGACTACAATACTGACTTCAAGGCCAACCTAAACCACACAGCAAGACCTTGTGTCAAACAAAATAAGACACGTAGCCTCTGAAATTCTTTTTACTTCAGCACCCTAAGAAGTCACTACTAATGGAACAAAGCTAGCATCACAGATGAAATTTAACTGTCCTGATATACATACTGAATAGGAGAGATCAAAGGTTATTTAGTGATGGTAGAATAATTATTTTAATTAATCAGAATATTTCACTAAAATCAGGAAAGGCTTCTATGTCTATATTAGTTCCAGGTCTAACACCTAGCAAATCTATTAAACAAAAAAGTCAACATGGCAGACTGTGAACAGAAACTGCATACATATTGAATGTGTATTGTATGTACCCACAAAACATATCGACTTCAAAAAACAAAACATAAAAATTATCAATCTCTTCTAACTGTCCCTGAGCAGCTAGACTAAGGTATAAAAATACCTCCAAAGGATTATACCAATTAGACACCTTAATCTTCCTCCATACAAATGCATTCATTTATCTTGAAAGTTTTATCTTTCCTTCTCCCTGACCCTAATGGTGCCAGGTGTAATTTAGAGGAGGCATCATTAACATCTTATAGAGACAAAGAGTCCTTATTCTCACTTCCTGACAAAGAAGGCAGCGAAAAATCCAGAAGTCTCTGGAATCTCAAATTAAATGTGTGAAAGGATTTTTGACATTAGTTCTTACTAAATACGTTATTAAGACACAAAAGTAACTCATTGAACAAAAAAGTCTGTTTCTTGGTAACCTTATGCAAAATGAAGATAAAAAGTAAGTTTGTCCCTGTAAACTATTGTTTATCAAGTATCGTGTGTGTGTGTGTGTGTGTGTGTGTGTGTGTGTGTGCGTGCGTGCGTGCGTGCGTGCGTGCGTGCAGGCTTTCCTGAGGATTGAACTCAGGGTCTTTGTTACCTTCCTGCCTCAGCATCCCAGAGTGCCAGGATTGGAGGTGTGCACCACTACACGCCCAAGTACATTTTTATGATGTGACTATTATCGGTTTTATTTATTTATTTTTTAATGTATGTGGTGCTGGGGATCGAACTCAGGGCCTTGTGCATACAAGGCAAGCGCTCTACTGCTGAGCCACATTCCTGCCCCTTATGATGTGACTAAAACTATAGTTAATGACTCTTAATTCTGTTGATTTTTTCCTCCTAAAGTTCTTCATTGTGGAGCTAATATCACTGTGAAGTTATCTTTCAAACAGTTTTGAAAATGGTCACTTTTTCTCCATGGATATGGTAATTTCAAGGCCCTTCCTTCACTGACCAGTAAGAACACTGACGATGATGGCAAAGCAAAATGTGAAGAGGTTTACTATGAGGAAAGAGAAGATGTAGTGGAGGAAAATAATCCAGAATGTAATCTAAGGGACAAACTCAAAGAGGGTAAAGATAAAGGAGAAAATAAATGGCTTTGAAGACATGGCCCCATAAACACAACAAGCAGTTACTAAGAGCCTTGTTTCTGTACTTCCTTAATTTAATCTAATGAAACATTTTGACTAATGAAATAAAACATTTTTAGAACCTGGTATTCTATTAACATTTTAGTAGGATGAGGGGCTGGGGATATAGCTAAGTGGAATAAGCGCTTGCCTAGCAAGCGCAGGGTCCTGAGTTCGATCCCCAGTACCGCAAAAAAATAAAAAATTAAAAATTAAGAAAAAAAACATTTTAGTAGGATGATTTTTTTTTACTCATTCTCTCTGAAATGGTATAAACTTTCCAAGTCTCACTTATTTGTTTTTTTAAAAAAATTTTTTATTACTTCTTGGCCTTTTGGCTAAGATCAAGTATAGTATCTGTTCTTATCAGTTTAAAAATATGGGTTTTTCCTGAAAACTAATGATTTTTGCATTCAGAATTTGAATGGATTCAGTGTCCACATCAGATGTTTCTTCTGTGTGTCGGTCACAGAATTGCTATGATCTGCACTAACTGGAGGACAGAGTATTTATGAATGTGATTACTTAAAAAGAAACCAAATAGTTGGGAATTAGAAAATGAAATCAGGTTATTGATAGAAATTTCTAGTCTGATCATTCAAAATAGTTTCAGTAATCAGCTTATGGATTTTTAAAACATTTCAACTGATATAGTCAATAACAAAGACACTTAATGCACCATAATTAGAGCTATTTCGCACTGTGCCAACAACAAAGTAACCTGATAAAAAATTTTAATGCAATTCTATAGAAATCATAAGGAGTTATACAATTTCCACATAATTATGACAAAAGAGAACGTATTACAGAAAATTTAGGCTTTTTACTACAATAAATTAAGAAATATGTTATTACTATTTATTTAGGAAAGAAAATTTTTGAGTGACTACCTGAAGTTCAAGTAATGACAATGGCAGGGCTACAGCAGAATAGTGGCCCAGGCAAACAGTAACCTGCCATGTGAGTCTCTTACAGGACCCAGGAAGCAAAGAGCATAAAGGAAACAGAAATTACTCAGTGGTGGTCAGCCTGCTGATACTTTACTGTCCTTCTCCCTATTCTCAAATAAATGGTAAGAAGGAAATGTAAAAATTCTCAGAAACAAAGCAAAGCATGTCCCCAACCCCTTAAAAAGGAGAGGAAGAAAAGGCAGAAGGGTGAATGGGGAAAGAGGAGACAAAGGCAGAGGGACAGAGGGAAAGGAGGAAGAGGGAAGAAGGAAAGACAATGAGGTAAGAGAAGGAAGAAACAGCAATTTAGAGACATCTCTTATTTCAGGAAACTGCTGAAAAGACTGAAAAAAAAAAAAAATACAGAAGAATCCTTTAAAAATTTGAAGAAATCAAGCAGAAAAGCTCTGAAAAGCCAGAACTTGGCTACCAAGGAAATCCTTTAAGACAAGGCTGGATCGGAGTTGATGCAAGTTGCCATCGGGCACCATGACTGTGTTACTTCTATTACCTTGCAGCAGCCATTACCACTACGGTGTTACAATACATTTACCATAATTACCAACTCTACAGATATGTCTTGTTTAATGAATTTAAAAAATGAATTTTTTTAAAGGGAAAGTTACTATCTTAAATTTGAAATCAATACTAAAAACGTTTTCCAGTTTCCCCAAAAGTACGGGGAAAAAAGTTAAGGGTTTAGAGCGGAAGACATAGATTATTTTAAAAGTATGCATTACAGTACCTAAAAATATATTACTGAGTTCCCAGCTTACCGTTGAAGTATCAATGACACTTTTCTCTCTTCCCTCAACATCATCATCTTCATCATCGCTGAAATCTGTAGCTGCATTTTCAAGGAATTTGAAATTATCCAGCACGGAGGCAGAATCTGTTAACTCGGGTTTTCTGGTTTAAAACATATACATCCTATTTAGTTCACCTTTTTGAACCTCAGCATAAAAATTAACTCATGAAAATATTTCCATGACTTCTCTTTGTATTGTAACACAATCCCCACATTACATTATGGTTTTCACTGCCTCTGATCTATTAGAATTCTATAGATTAACTGACAAAGCTACAGAGGAAATAGCTACACTTACACATTATATATATTTATATCACTGGTAATCTAAACAACCTCCTAATTCAGTACTGTTTGATCCTTACACATCAACCTTAATGTATTTCTTTTTTAAAAATATAAAAAAGAGAAATAAAAATGTGTTTCTTTTTTATTACTCTTGTTTCAATTTTTCCTCTATTTTTGCACAACTACTAAAGTAACTAATAAAGATGCCATTTTTCTCTAATACAATCTTGTATTTCTTGCTAAACAGCTAAAGAGGTAGAAAGGACAAATGTATACAAAGTTTACTAGTATACTAGTAAAAACAATATAACAGACAATAATACAAGACTTGTGTCTACTGATAAATAAATCATTCACCTTTTAGAAATGACTGAATTTTCAAATTTAAGATTTGAATAAATTCCCTAAAGATAAATTTAGTAAACCATTTCCTAATGGCCAGAATATAATTTCTCTCCATCATTAGGATATGTTTTAGATAAGAAAGTATTTTCCTGAAAAAATACAGCCATAACTATAGAAAACATTTTTTAAAAAGATAAATATTAAATTTTGAATCTGTTCAGAACTGTGTTTTTGGTGTTTTTCTTTCAGTCTCCATCCCTAGAGAAATTGGACACAGAATATCCTTCTCAGTTTCAAAATAGTGACCGACACCAAAATACATACAATGGAATGGGTCTTTTTTTCTTCTGAAAGTCATTATAGAACATTTCTTAAATGTATGCATAAAAAAGAAAAAAAGTATACATTATACTTCCTAAAAGATCTATGTTATCTAGATTAAGTTAATGACTTAATACATAAGATAAACATACAGACAGGAATAATGCCCACTCATGATCTATGTCTATGAAGAGAAAGACAAGTTAATGCATTCTTAATTATTAAAGAGTACTACAAGAAGGCTCCAATGATGTTAGTTTATAAAATTCCGGCAGCTTGATCCTTTACCTAGTCCTATAATTTCAGTACATAACTATGTTCTCCATATATTTTTTTCAATTAAAACCATTCTTTCAGGCTAAAACATAGTTTAAAATTAAATAACACTGGATTTAGACTTTCACAGAATCATTGGCTTTTATTCAACTAGTAATATAGCAAATTTTTTCCAATAAAGAAGAATCTCTATTGAACTATTCATTTAAGAAGAATCATATATAATTGTAGGGTATATAATCCGAAAGGAAAATAAGATATTTCAAACAGCTGTTGAAAGTTTTAACTTACCCTATCAATTACAATGTATTAACTCAACAGAGATACATATTTTACATCCAAGGAAAGATGAGTTACAGCATTATTTTATACAAATAAAACCCATTAAGAAAAGGTTTACCTCTAAACCAGGCATAGTACTGAATACCTGTAATCTCAGTACCTTGCAAGATGGAGACAAGAAAATCCCAAATTTGAGCCTACCTTGGGCAACTGGTGAAACCTTGCCATAAAATAAAAAAAGCTGGGGTTGTAGCACAGTATAAAGGCCTTAAGTTCAATTTCCAGTACCAAAAACAAAAAAAAGCTTATGTATAAAGCATGTGGAGATACTTTTATACTTTCTGGGTCACCAATAACAAAATTTTGTTCTTCTGGATTTGTACTGAATTTCAAAAGAAGACCTTTCTTTCATTAGGTTTTAATAGCTGACTGCACATCAAGATATTAAAATTAATATTAAATACAAATTTCAAACAAAATTATCCTACATAAAAATTATATTCTTGAATTAAAATAATCATAAATGGTAACAACAAACCTTACATTACTTCTAAGAAAGACTTTTTATTAAGCTTAATTATAATTATTTTGTATCATTACCTAAAAGTGTAACAACACTCCTCAAAACCAAAAGTAGTAAGAATTAAAGTTACAGCTAAAACACTGTATACAAAACACTTACCCAATCATTGCCGTCTCTTTAATTTCAGCTTCTGTGCCATTTATAACTGAGTCCTGATTTTTGTCATCTTCCCTGTCAGTGATATCACTTGAAAAGCCCAACAAAGCACGGACTCGTTTGGATTTCACATCTAGAATAGTATCCGTATAACCCACCTCCTGGAGATACCTGTGTGAAGAAGATCCTTACAATTCAGTCATACAGGAATCAATATTCTAAAATTTACTAGTATGCAAATAAAAGCATTTCTTTAGATTTACTGCCTACATAAGACTACACAGTACAGCACTACGCCAGTAAGACTTGTTAATAATCTTCCAGCTGCAAATGGAGCCGTCTCTTGCAGTACCAGCCTCTACAGTCACTGAGAAAAATCAAAGAACTCTACAATACACTATTCATTATGTTTACCCTAAGAAGAAACTGTTCCTTAACATAGTACATAGTACATTCTTTCCTTTAGGCAGGACTGAAGGAAGTTGATTCCCAAATGCTACTGAATTACTATTTTTATAATAGTGATTCCAATTTTTTTATATTTCTAAAATAAAGTTATAGATCAACTGTTTGAGATCTAAAGAGAATGTTTCTGGCATATATAGCTTCCTCCATGACATACAAGAAATAGTACTTTCCCAAGAGTCACTTCTGTAGGAAAAAAACTTCTATCCTGAGACAAGTCTAAAATGAAAATAGATCCAAATTGAATTGTGGGATGTGGGTGTGCATGGACATATACGAGTTTAGGTGTGAGTTTACGTATGCTGTGGAGAGGCAGCAGCAGCAAAATTAAAAAAAAAAAATAGTATAAGCTTTGTACTGAGAGATGTTGGTATTAAACCCATTTCTGCCACTTGCTGTGTGACTTCCCTCTCTCCCTCCCCTTTATTTCTTTCTTTGTATGGTACCGGGGATTGAACCTTGGGACTCAGCACTTTTATTTTATTAAGTTGAAAATACAAAATAAAAGTGATTTCATGAAACTATGTTGGTTCCTGTCAATTATTGTTGAGTTTGACTTCAGGATACCTACTGTCGGAGTAGCTGTCGACCCTGTTTCCACATTAACTGGCTGTTTTGTTGTGGTTGAACTTCTGTTTCATTACCTTCATCTGGAAAACATGAAATCATAATTAAACTGACTTATTTTACATTCTTAAAGGGCATCTCAGTTCATTAAGAAAGTCTTTATAATAAACATTTATGAGATTAAGAATATGTAAAACTACAGCTGTAAGGTATGTTTTAGGACAATGTAAATTGGTTTTAAGAAAACTCTAATACAAATTAACTACTGCTACTGAAATCCCCTTACAGTAACAATTAAAATACATTTTCCCTATCTTTAGCCAGTCTTAGAATATTTCTCCAGGGCAAAGATCTATGCAATTAAGTTGCACAGTGAAAGCCAAATACACAAAAGGAGAGAAAAATACTTAGGAATGTTCACAAAAAAAACTACTTTGGTAAAGAGCAGATATGTAACAAATAATCTCAATACAAATCTGCTTCATTCACTAGCTATTAAATCAAAACTTCAAATATTATTTTAATGGCATTCTTTGAAGTAAAATTTCTAGGTTTTCAAAGCTTAAATTCATCATTAGATAAAAGGAATCCCTTAAAGAAGAATTTATAAAAAGAACTTTCTCCGTGTTAAGTTTGGACTAAAGAACTTCCAACCTACAGGATGGCCCACTACACCAATAAAAACAATAAAAACAAAACAAAACAAAACAAAAACCCACTTTTTATTAACCTTTGACCAAATTGTAAGAAATTTTAAAAAATTTTAAAGAGACAAAAACCCATGAAATACATATATATATGATTATTTTTTTGCTTTTCTCTTTCTTATCTCCATTCCCTCAGCCCGGTTTCTCTTTCCTTTTGAAGTTTCTTCCCATTTTACAATACCTATTGTACATTTTGTATCTTATTTACTCTTTACAGCTTCTGACACTAGGGAGACAATATCATGTTTACACATGTGAGTCTGGTTTATTTCACTTAGGAGTATGGTCTCAAGTTGCATCCATTTACCTGTAAAAGTCTCCAGTCTATCCTTTATGACTGAGTAGTACTCCATTATATAAAAAGACATCTTTTTATCCATTCTTCAGTTGATGGGCATTTGGGTTGTTTCCAACATCTAACTATGACAAATTGTGTGGCTACAAACATGGATGCACATATATCACTGTGGTATGATGTTTTTAATTCTTCTGGGAAGATACCCAGCAGGGGACTAGCTGGGTCAAATGGGACCTCCAATCCTAGTTTTTTTGAGGAATCTCCGTACTGACTTCTACAGTGGCTGCATCAGTCTACACCCCCGCTAACAGTGGAGAAAGGTTCCTTTTTCCCCATAGCCCCTCCCGCATTTGTTATTGGTTGACTTATTGATAATAGCCATTCTTGGGGGTGGGGTGAGAAGGAATCTCAGTGTCGTTTTAATTTACATCTCTCAAATAACCAGTGATGTTGAGTATTTCCTCATATATTTATTTGCTGTTTGTATTTCTTCATCTGAGAAGTGTGTATTCATCTCAGATGCCCATTTTTAGAGTGGATCTTTAAATGTGGGAGGTCTGATTTTTTTGAGTTCTTTATATATTCTCGATAGTAATCCTTTGCCTGAGGAACAGCTGGCAAACATTTTTTCTTACATTATTGGTTGTCTCTTCACACTGTTGGTGGTTTCTCTTTCTGACAAAACCTTTTTAGTAAGATCAGATCCCAGTTGTTGATCTTTGTGATAGTTCTTGTGTGACTAGTGTTTTATTCATAAAGTCTTTGCCTGCACCAATGTCTTTGAGAATTTTACCTATTATATCTTCCAACAGATTTAATGTTTCTGTTTTAATATTTAGATCTCCGATCCATTTCTAATTTAGTTAAGTGAATGGTGAAAGATATGGGCCCAATTTTAATTTTCAGCATGTGGAAAGCCAGTACCATTTAGTAAAGAGGCTATCTTTATTTCAGTGAATGTGTTTGGCACCCTTGTCAAAGATAAGGTGGCTGAGTATGTCTATAGTTGTTTCTGCATTTTCTAATCTGTTCCACTGATCTTTGTGTCTGCCAACCTGTAAGAAACTTCTGAAAATGTTTTTAAAAAGAAACTATCGATCTTTATAAGATCTTTTTCAAGTGCAGGGAGAAGAGGCACTGAGAAATTTTATTGTGCCATATTTGAAATTAAGCATTTACTGCATGTTTATTGTATTCTTGACATTATGCTATACAGATATACATTATAGTATCTTTTATTCCTTATAATCTCAAAAAATAGGTGTTTATTCCCATTTTAAAGGTGACAAAATTCAGTTTTAGAAGATGTTACAGTTTATATACAGTTTCTATCTAGCAGTCCCTCTCAAAGCCTCACACGCTCACAGATGGGGCTTTGGGGAGGTAGCTGGATCTTGCAGGTAGCACACTAAACAGGGGATGAGCCCACTGATACGCTTATAGCTAAATGCAATGCTGGGAGGTGAAGCCTGGTTGGAGGAGGCTAGCACTTGCATGTAGTATGCATCTAAAAAGGTGTGTATCTCCCTCCCTTTTCCCTGGAGGTCTCCCTGCTTCCATGTGTAAGCCTTCTCTGCCTTGCTCTTCTGCCAAACTGCCTGCCTTAGAGCCTGAAACCTCTACGAACTGTCAGCCATACTAAACTTTCCCTTCTTAGGTTTGTGGATGTTGTATATGATGTCTCAGCAATGAAAAAGTAATTAAGACAGAGGCTAATTTTCATATTTCTTAGAAATACAGGTTTAAATGTTGAAATCCTGCTATTCACAGAACTTTACGTATCACTACTATAAATGACAGAAAATTAAACAAAATATACGAGTAGATATAAGAATTAGATCCTGTATATTTGTTTTTCTCCTAAAATAATTAGACCAAGTTCTGTGATAGATTAACTGAGGTTGAGAGTGGATCCCCAGTACTGCAAGAAAATTTGAGAAATGAAATAAAAATTACTTTGAAATAATTTCAAAGATGCTATACTTAAAGAATGACAGAAACGATGTCCCAGCACTAAGAAAAATAGTAAGTTCTTGTTTCCAGTAGCACATAATACTTCAGGACCTGTGCTTATAACACAGTATGTTCCAATATACCCTCTACACTCAACTGAGTAACCTATACTCATAAGAACACTTGGAAAAAAAAAGAATATTGGTACTGACCTGTCAAGACTTCAGAATTTCAGATGGAAGTTTAAAGACAGTAAATTTTACTATATGTTATTTATACTTTAATAAAAATAAATTAAGACAAGTCAAATAAAATTTTTTTAAAGTCAAATTGCTCTTAGGGCTGGGGATGTAGCTCAGTGATAGAGCTCTTGCCTTTCAAGCGCAAGGCCCTGGGTTCAATCACCAGGACCACAAAAAAAGGGGGGAGGGATTGCTCTTACACTTCCATATGTAGGGCAAGCTCACTGTTCCTTTCCATGGTTATTATTAAGTAGTCATCAACTATCAGATTAATTTTTGCCTATCAAATTCAAAGAGTAACATTTAAATGTGAAAATTTTAAAGTAAGCAACAGCTTAATTTCTTGGTAACAATAAAAGTATTTTACTGCCATTGCCAGTCAAATATGAGTAATATGAACTGGGTTTACTCACTTCTCAAAAGAAGTAGAAAGCAAAATAGATGAAACAATGGTTTTCAAATCACTGGCCATCAGACAAGAAAAGATAGTAATCCCTCAGAGAAGAGAAGCAAACTTATGATTATCCCTGCCAGTGGCCCTGGAAGAATATCTAGATCTTAGCACAGGGAGGAGAAACAAAAACACTAGCTGAAAAAGTAATGGCTAAAAGTTTCAAATTTCATGACAATGATAAAACCATAGATCCAAGAAACTAAACCAACCCACAGGCCTAAGAAACATTGCAAGGAGTGGTAACTAGACTAAGGTGTATCATGATAACAACTGTTCAGAACCAATGATAAAGAGAAATCTTTAAAACTAGCCAGAGAGGGCTGGGGATTTAGCTCAGTGGCATGTGTGCCTGCCTGGCAAGTGCAAGGTCCTGAGTTCGATCCCCATTATGGGGGGCGGGGATTAGCCAGAGGAAAAGAGTCACATTAAATACAGAAGAACAAATGAAGGAATAAGAAAAAAAAAGATAACAGAAGGAAAAAATGCAAATAATGCTTTTGTAAATAGGAGAAGAAGAGGGGGAAGAGGAGGGGCATGAGAAAAAAAGACATATAAGGTACAGGTGCAAATTCTCTACAATGAACATTATCGTTATGTATATCTAAAATGTACCAATAAAATTTAAAAATATATAAATAAATAGGAACAAAGATAAGGAAAACAGGCAGTATCTCATCAGAAATAATGCCACTGGGCAAAAATGCTTTCCTGATGTACAAATCCTGAAGAAATCATTACCAGCAGTTAATAATACAATATTTACTAAAAACATATTTAAGGCAGAAGGAAAATGATACCAGATGGAAATACAGGTCTACACAAAGGAAAGATGAGCATTAGAAATTTTTTTTGTATTATTATTTGATCTCTTAGAGAACTGATGGCTGAAACCAAAATAACACCTCACCCCAACCCTTAGCTTTTCTCAGTTCTACCATTCTCCAGTGAGTCTGTTCTCTATTTCACCATAACAAACCACTATACAGTAAACCTCTGCTTTCCTTCCCTCACGTTCCTCTGTTTTCCTTTTTTCCCATGGTGCTTGGGACTGAACCCACAGCCTCATGCACAGTAAGCCAGTGCTCTACTCTACTACTGAGCTGTATCCCCAGCCCTGCTTTTTCTATGTCTGATCCACTCTTAAGCAGATAACTTTGTCTTATCACGAAGTTACCATATGAGCATTGCCTTAAATACCCACCCCCAAACTGAAAAACCAACCTATTCATATGTCCCATGTTCTTCTCAGTAACAACAAATGACACAGTGTTGTCTGCAACAGTGTTTCAGAATCCAGTCTTAATCATTTCTTCAGATGTATCTCTACTCTTTCCCTTTTATCGATTCCTCCTCTTGGAAACACGACATATGCACATATAAGCTGTGCAACACACAGACACATGCTTTCCTGGACCCCTTATCCTTTTAGCTGTTGCCCTCCAACTCTTCTGGACGCCCATAACCCAAGCTTCCTCAAAGTTGTCTGCTCTGCTGGACGTGGTAGCACACGCCTGTAATCCTCCCAGTACTCAGAAGGCTGATGCACGAGGATCGCTGCCAGTCTGAGACCAGCCTGGGCTACTGAGTGAGCTCAAGGCCAGCCTGAACTGTATAGGAAGACCCTGTCTCAAAAAAACAACAACAAAAAAGGTGTCTACACCGTCTCCATTTTACACCTATCTCTGTTTCTATTCTCACCTCTCTCCTAAAACTGCTTGCAATTAAACTCACGATGGTCTGTGTGCTACTAAACCCTAGAGGTACTCTCTAGCCTTCTGTGAATTAATCGTAAGTACTGGACAGCCCTTCCTCTGGCAGTGCTCTCTTCTGGTTTACACTCTCCTGCTTTTCCTTCTACCATTACAGTGTTTTTCTCTGTTTCTTTTCAGATTTCTAGTCTACCAACCTTTTAAACGTTGCCATTCCTCAAGGCTCCATTTTACGCTGCACAACGCCTGGATGATCTATCTCCTCTTTACCAACGGTTCTGTGTGCCTTTCCTACTAACAAGCTTTGCCTCTGGCTGGCGCTCCACACTCATGCACCCAACTGGCTAGGAGCAATCTTCTTAGAAAATAAATTCAAAAGTAAACCAACCATTTTCTAAACCTGTGTAGTTATTTAAATTACAAACGTGGGAGTCATCTTTGACTTGCCCTTTTTTCGCCCTTCCCCTGTATCTAATCAAGAAGTAGTTTCTGTAGATTTTACATGCTAAAATTCTCCCCAGAACTACCGCTGACCACCTTGCCGAGGCAGCCTCCCCGGTTCCCCAGGTGACCACCACGGCTCTGGGGCCCCAGCCAGTCTCCGTACCTCCAACTCTGCTCTTCTCCGGTCCATCTTCCACACTGCAGCTAATGAGAACTAACAACAAATCTGATCACGGCTCAGCTCTTCTCACCACTCTCTGCATAAAGTACGAGCTCCCTAATATATTCTACAAAGTCTCTGCACAGTATTTTATACCACTGGCCAAGTCTCAAGCTATGTATAAAAACACTCCATCTGACCCTCTCATTACCATTCAGTTTTCTCATTTCTCAAATGTGCCAAATTAAAAGCTTTGTAGCTAATACTCAGTCTCACCCCTCTACCTCATCTCACTCAACAGCCAGTTTACCTGGCCTAGTTAATTTTTGCTTATCCTTCAAGTGCCAACGTTAAATATTTCCTCCAAGTAGCCTCCCTTGATCACTTATACTACATTTGTTTCCCCTTATGGTGTGCTCAAGAACACCAATCACTTTCTTATACAGTCATATTTTATTGTAATTCTTAACTGTCTTATCTTCCGTAGAAAAATCCATCAGGGCATTATTGTCTTATTCACCAGATTTCATATTTGTTATGAAGAGCATGATGTATTTAATATGTATATGATTTAATATGGCTATTGGAAAGATGAATAGGTAGAATCATATTAGTTACTAACTAGGCACTGCAAGACTAAGAAAATAAATATTTCAGTTAGGAATTGGTCTCAGAATCTGTAAATACAGATAAATAATGGGAAAAATCTCAGAGAAATTAAGTAGTACCATAGAGATTTAAAGTGTCCGCAAGAAATCAAGCATATTTACATATCTGCTTTCAAAGCCCCAGTATTTTATATTAAGCCACACTGTTTACTGATAAATTTTTAAAACAAGTTACAATTAGGCTTTTATTCTGTTAAATAGCTATATGAAAAATATGGGGGGAACTCAAACAAAAATAAGTATATCCTAAAACACACGCAATGGAAATTTTTAAATGTTACGTTGTCTATAAATCATCCTCTTAGGCCAGACAATACATCCTTACAAACAAATAGCCTAGATTTATAAAATATTACGTGCATCTCAGATCTCAAGAATAGACTCTCAAGTATAAGACAGAACTAAAAACATAACAAAAAAAGTACCAATAATCAACTGATATTGCTCTACGTCTCATTCTGCTGGATACTCAGACACATTACTACACTGAATTAATTATAAAACTGGCAACATGTTGAACTCATTTGCAAAGTTTCTCATACATGTCAGATACAGACACAGGGTAGTAAAGTGGTAAGAATATGAATTCTGGAGTCATGTCAAATTCTAATCCACATTTCATCACTTAATAGTTGTCTGACCCTAGGCAAGTGTTTGTGCTTCACTAAACTTAAACTGCACATAAATAAAACACAAATACTATTATCCTTATTGAATAATTATTTTAAAAATTAAAGTTAATAAAACTCATAGCACAGGTAGATATTTCAATAGATGATATACAAGGGGTGATCAAAATATGTGGTGAATCTCTGTATTTTTAAAAAATTATTACAGTAAAAGACATATTAGCACTGAAGTTTCTCGTAATACTCCTGTTCACTTCCAATGCACTTATCCCATTGTTCCTGCAACTTTTTGAAGCGGTCCTCTGAGTCTTAGTTCCTGAGGTATGAGAAACATACAGTGGATGCTGCTGCTCAGTGCCGTCCAGCGGAAAGGCAGGCTTGTAAAACTTTACGGTGTCCTCCTCAACTCACTCAGACCTGGTACCATGCCATTTCTAGTTCCTTCCCAAAGTTAAGTGACCACGAAAGGCAAGTGTTAAAACATGTCCTACTTAATAGAACTTCCTGTAGGAAAGAAAGTCCAGTCTGAAACTGTCAGTTTGAATGTAGATTAGTTATAAGGATTAGGAATTGCCCTAAGCTTTAAGAAATCTCTTTCTTCCACAATTACCACACTTTCTCAGGATTTCAAATGCATCATGTACTGTACTTTGTAGCTACATATCTCAAAATACCTGTTAATGCTGGGGAAGATCCAAAAAGACAAGGCTATGCTGGTGCCTACTACCCCACGAAGTCTGAACGTCCCTTAATGATAGAACATAGCAGAAAATGGGCTTAAAGGGGGTGAGGGGAGTTAGCAGAAAATGTTCTACATGACACTAAATTATTAGTGGCAAAAGACAAGCAGATCACAAATAATATTCAGGTACTATAATTAGAAATTAACTACAAATATTGCCACAAAATACTAGACAAGAACTTCTTTTTATCACTTAAACTTCCTTTAAAATTAGCTTACCAGAATCATAGCTTGGAGGCTTCATATCTCCCTGATTCAATTCTGTCCCATATTTCAACTTGTGGTATTTGGCTCTAACAAAGAAAGGAGAAAATATAAACCATCTTAAAACATATTTACATGAACTTCAAAATACATAAAGGGGGCAGTATGCGTTAGTCCTAGCAAAACTCCAAGTTCTAAAGGCCATAGCCTTCCATGCTACCAAAGTTGTAATATAGAAACCCTTGCCTTTTTTGTTGTTATATCATCCAGTGTCACTGTAACAAAGTAAAAGAATAATACTAGGAATCTTAAATCTTTCTCTAATTCCAAATGAACCATAAACATTCTCCTTCCTGTAGTATTTGTATTTTTTGATGACTGCAATTTCAACTTTACTTTCAGTGGGTTTGGTCAGAAAAATACACATGTAAGGTTACTAACCTTTCTTAAAACTGAGTTTTTAAAGAAAATTAAACTAATGTATAATATTATTCACCAAGAATAGTTACAATGTATTATCCAAGGCAAAAATCGAGCTTAAATCATAAATACTAAATAAGGTATTCTAATAATAATGAATCTATTTTTCCTAGCTAAGATATTCTTTGTCTTTTATTCAGAAAAAAACCAAAAGGCCACCTCCCCTGAAGCCAACACAGGGAGCTACAAAGGGCAGAATAGTATAAGCCACACACCTAAATTACTCAAAAGGGTAATAGATGAGGTTAGAAAACAGATCAAAGAGAGATACAGGAGATATAACTAAATAAATGATGGAAGTAATAAGTAATATATGATCCAGTTCTCAGAAGACACTAATAAAAAGTTAGCTGATCTAAACAAAATGACATAAAACATGAATGATCAGTTTAGCAAGGAATTAAGACTCCATGTAAAGGTTTCAATCAGAAGTCTAGAACATTAAAAATTATATTAAAGTATGGTCAGCAAAAGTGACCAGTTGAAGACAGCATTTTAGACCTAGAAAACAATGATACCTTCAGCTACCAACTACTCAAAGACATCTTAAAAGCAACAAGAGAACATTCAAAATGAGTCTAACAGCTGCTAGATGATAGAAAGACTCATAGTAATTGGAGTAAGTGATAAATCAGAAGACAACATTTAGCATAACAAAAAACCTGGTCACAGAAAACCCCCCAAATTTAGAGAAAGAATTAAACATACAGAAAATGAGGCATCTAGGACCCCAAATAGCCACAACCAAAGGAGAACATCTCCACACCACACAAGGTACCAGAGTCCATCACAGGTAAAATATGAAAAGCTGTTAGAAAAAGGCAACAAATCACATACAAAGGTAACCCATTAGAATGATAGCAGACTTTTCTACATAAACAATAAAGGCTAGGAGGGCTTGGAGTGAAGTGAGGCACACTCAGCTATTTGATCTTTGAAAAGGGGGCCAAAAACATATACTAGAGGAAATATAGCCTCTTTCTGTTTGTTTTGTTTTTAGAACATAGAACGAAGGATGCAGAAACAACTCCAAGCACACTCAGGTAACATGTCTTTGACAAAGAGGCCAGATACTTTCACTGGAGAAAAAACAGCCTCTTTAAATGGTTGTGAGGAAAGTGGATATCCACATGCTAAGATTGACTTATATCCAGATCTCTCGCCACACACCAAACTAAAATCAAACTGGAGCACTTAATCTTCTAGAAGACAAAATAGAGAAAACTCTTCAAGATATTCGCATAGGCAGATTTTCTGAACAAGAAAGTTGCACAAGAAATACAAGCTGGTTGTACAAGAAATAATTCCAAGAATCAACAAATAGGATCGACATCACATTAAAAAAACTGCACAACAGAAACCACCAACAAAGTGAAGAGGCAACCTACAGAGTGAAAATAAATTTTGCCAGCTACTCTTCAGACAAAGAACTAAGAAAAACTAGACTCCCTGCCACATTTAAGGTTCTAAAAAAAAAAAATGGGTATCTGTAATGCATAGATGTTTCTCAGACAATGGCCAATAAATGTATGATGTAGAAACAACCCCAGGCACACTCAGCTATTTGATCTTTGAAAAGGGGGCCAAAAACATATACTAGAGGAAATATAGCCTCTTTCTGCTTGTTTTGTTTTTATGAGACAAGGTCTGGCTATGTAGGCCAGGATGGCTTCAAACTTGCAGTGATCCTCCCACCTCAGCCCCACAAAATAGCCTCTTTCATAAATGGTGCGGGGAAAACTGGTTATCCACATGCAGAAGACTGAATCTAGACCAGTATCTTACCATATACCAAACTGAGATAAAAATGGATCAAAAAGACTAAATGTTAAAACAAAAACACAATCTGCTGGAAGACAAAATAGGTATAACTCTTGAAGTCATTCACAAAGGCAAGGGGTTAGGGATACAGCTCAGCAGCACATTGCCTGCTTGGCAAACACAAAGTTCTGAGTTTGATTCCCAGTACCAAAACAAACAAACAAACAAAAACCCCACAATAACTATATTCACAAAGGCAAAAACTTTCCAAACAGAATCCCAGTTCCATAGGAAATGGTACTCAAGAATCAAAAAATAGAATCACACCAAATTAAAAAACTTCTACACAGCAAAAAAAACAACCAACAGTGTGGAAAGACACCTACAGAATGGGAAAAATTTGCCAACTATTCCTCAGAAAGAGGACTAATAGGATGTGGTGATACAATCCTGTAATCCCAGTACTCTGGAGAATGAGATAGGAGGATCACTGTGAGTTCAAGGTCAGCCTAGATTACATAGAAAAAAAGAGAACTAATATCTAGACTATATAAAGAACTAAAAAAAATTATGATTCCTCAAAAAATGGAAAAGTGAAATGGACGCTTCATAAAAGAAATACAAATGGTCACTAATTCCATGAAGAAATATCAAACCATCACTGGCTACCAGAAAAACACTAATTAAAACAACATTGAGAGTCCATCCATTATCACTCCAAAAAGAATGGCAATCATCAAGAAATCAAATAATGACAAATGAAGAGGCTTGTAAGGGGCACAAGCAGGGAGTGGATGGAGTGAGCATGCATCCCTTCTACACTGCTAGTAGTAATGCAAACTAGTAGAACCACTATGGAAGTCAATATGGGGCACCTCAAAAAACTAAAAATAGACGTTCCATTTGACCCAGATATTCCCCTTCTAGGTATTTTCCCAAAGAGTGAAAGGCACATTACAGTGGTACATGCACACCCATGTTCACAGAGCACAATTCCTAACAGCTAAATCTTGGAAGTGGCCTCTATGTCCATCAACAGATGGAGATAGAGAAAATGTGGTATTTGTACACAGCGGAGCCCTACTCTGCCATAAAGGATAAACTTAAGGGATGTATAGGAAAACGGACGCACCCTGAGTTCATTATGTTAGGTGAAACAAATCCCACACAAGCCTGAATATCACATGGTTCCTCTTCTATTAAAAAATCATAAAGAAAGAGCACAATAAAAACTGTATAACAGCAAGTAGGAAGATACATCTTTCTCAGAAGGGAAGGAGATTAAGGGATGGAAGGAAGGAGAGAAAAAACAGGGAAAGGGGCTGAAAAAGGAATTGAGATGTGTTATGTTCATGTAAAAAAAGGCAATCAAGAGATGGATGGAGGGGGAGGAAGAGAAGAGAAAGGGGATGAAAAAAGGACTTAAGATTTATATACATGTACCAACTGCCTACAAGGAATGTAAACATTATGTACTACAATTGTGTACTTAAAATAAAGTACCCACTCAGAAGGAAAATAAACAGAGAAAATGGGACAACTTTGTATCTCAGCTATTTGAGAAGCTGAGGCAAAAAGATCTAAGTTCAAGGCCAGGCTGGGCAATTTAGCCTCGTCTCAAAATAACAACACCTCAGTGTTAGAGGACCCCGGGCTTGAGCCTCAGGAACAGAAAGAAAAAAAAAGAAAAGAATATTTTGTGTTAATATGGATTGTGACCTCTAACCTAATGAAAAGATACAAAATACTACATATAATACCTGCGTATATTTTACA
Organism: Dinomys branickii; assembly: GCA_004027595.1. Taxonomy (NCBI): domain Eukaryota; kingdom Metazoa; phylum Chordata; class Mammalia; order Rodentia; family Dinomyidae; genus Dinomys; species Dinomys branickii. The sequence continues at coordinate 87,630 of PVLD010005804.1, read as the reverse complement.
TGTGTTGTGTATAGATGCGTACTCATGTGAATGCAGTGTTTCTGGATGGCACATGGTACATAAGACCAGTTAGTAAGTTTCCTGGGAAGGGAAGCACTGAACTGAGGCACAGGGAGGCTTTCTGTTGTTATTGGTTAATTAACTATATGTATCCATTTTTAAAAAAAATCTTAGTACATGTATTTAGCCCAAATTAGGACCTCTTTTATTTCCGATCTCTCTAAATCACAAAGTTTTGATCCACCAGACTAAATTTTCCCAATTCTATTTCAGTATATTTGTAATAATGTTCATTATCAGAAGGCAAAATTTAGAGAAATTGACTTACAGATAGAAAATAAGTAAGTTTTTTGGTTTTTTTTTTTTAAAGACAGTTTCACCACATAGTTCAGGCTGGCTTTAAACTCACTATGTAGCCCAGACTGGCCTTGAATTCACTGCGATCTGCTTGCCTCAGTCTCCCAAATGCTGGGATTATAAGCATGTGTCACCACACCCAGCAATAAGATTCTTAATGATGGTCATTCTTCGTATTTTCTAAAAACATCTACCAGAAGGCAAAATAATATCCCCTTTTAAGTCAAAATAGCAAGTGAATATAATTGGCCTGAGTATAATCTGTTGATTGTACTAAACATTTTTAAATGAGTAGCAATAAAATTTTATGAAATTTATTTAAATTTTATATAAATAAAAAAATTTCAAACATATACTGCATTACAGTGCATTCTAGTGGTTTCAGGAAAAACTGCAACAGAATTTACAAAATAAAAATTAAAAGTAATAATATTATAAATCTGCATAATGTTTCATACAAAATTAGGTAAGAACTAAGTATGTTGAGAACAGCTGTCTTTACTACAAGATATGGTCTCTTAAATCAAGGTCTCCTACTGACATGTTAAATTTGCTAAATAGTACTTTGAATCACAGAGCTCTCTTCCAGCTACTACCACTCCTTTTGAATATGCTAAAATACTCTCTTACTCATATTGTTTTAAGACTTCAGCTCTCTTCAGCCTACCAATCTTTCTTGTCCACTATTTTTTTTTTCTGTGTCATTCTGACTACAGAACAAAAAAATCAGATCTCACATCTAATACTGGTCTGTGTTTAATATATGGCCAGATTCCACAATTGGCCTTACTGTGTAAATTAAAGTTTTTAATAAGCCAGGTGTGGTGGTGCACCTCTATAGTCCTAACTCCTTTTGAGGTTAAAATAGGAGGTGCATTTGAGCCAATTAAACTCAAGACCAGTTTAACGAACTAAAAAATCTATTCTTTATTTTAAAGCCTATTGTTATTTGTAATGTGCTGGAAATATAACATAGTACACCAAATCACGTTTTCATTAAAAATAACGATTAACATCAATGAATAATCATCAAATACTATGATGTGGCAGGTAGTACGCTGGCTGCTGGGAATAAACTACAGCATGTAGTTAGATGAAGGTAGAAGCAAGAAGATGCTTAGAGACAGGAATGTAAAGTAAAACACAGGATTGAGTTATAATATACAATTATAGGAATGTGGTTAAGGATTATCTAATTTTGCCAAAAGCAGTGCCAAAAACAGCTAATAAAAAGATCAAGGCCAGGCGTGGTGGCACACGCCAGTAATCCCAGCACTCAGGAGGCTGAGGCAGGAGGATTGTTGAGAGTTTGAGACCAGCCTGGGATGCAAAGTAAGCTCAAGGCCAGCCTGAACTGCACAGCAAGACCTTGTCTGAAAAAGACCAAATAAATAAATAAATAATTAATTAATTAAAAAATAAAAAGAATGAAACACATGAAATTTTAGTTAAATCTTCAAAAACATCAGTTTTCCAGTCACACAAATGGATGGATAGAGAGGCTATTTCTTTCAGGAATATCACAGAAGTAGAAGATATACAACATTATAAAACACACATGTGTTTAGTATCCAAATGTACTGGGCCTGGTTACAAAGGAATTAACTCTGAAGTTAGCCAAGTACTTTATTTTATTTTTTACTTTTTTAATTTTTTGCAGTACTGGGGATCGAACTCAGGACCTTGCGCTTGCCAGGCAGGCGCTTATTCCACTGAGCTATATCCCCAGCCCTAGCCAAGTATTTTAAAAGCAGGAATATAATGATTATTTCCCTTGTGTTTACACAATGAATGCTGTGGTCATGGAAGGTGAACTGGAATATGGAAATATTACAGCAAGGAAGGCAGTTGGGTTCCTACGGTAGTGTAGATAAAAGAAAAGCGGCTGGGAACGCAGAGAGATGGGAAACCCAGGGGAAACGTTTCACAATGTGTTTTACAGTATTTGCTTTTCCTCAGAATACAATTTTCTGAGTAACTCTCATATTAAAGGGTTATTTTCTGTTTTTGTTTGTTTGTTTTGCAATACCCAGGACCTTCACGTGGAGCTAAATAAATCCTCAGCTCTTTTACAAGTTTTTTTGAGGCAGGGTTTTACTAAGTCACTAAGTTGCCCAGGCTGCACTAAAACTCGGGATCCTCCTAAACACACTTCCCTGCATGCCAGGATAACAGGTGTTTACCACTGTTTCCTGAAAATACATGTGGAAATTTTCTTCTTTCGTGAGTTCTACCACCTTTAAAGAATGCTTTGATAAATCCCTTGCTAAGTAAGTAATCCCTCTTTTAGGTTAAAGATTATTTTTATTTAATTTGGCTCTTAAAGTGAGATTACTTAAAATATCTAAAGCAATGCAATATGATGATCCTTACTGGTCTTTGGTGTTCACAGGTGAAATGACAAAATGCCTGAAATTTATTCTAAAATCAATCAAAATGAAACAAGAAAAACAAAAGTATTCTTCAGATGAGTACTGTGCTGTACACCCATAACCCTAGCACTTGTAGAAATGAAGCAGAAAGATACCACTTTTAAGGACAATCTGGACTACACTGTGAGTTCAAGGCCAGCCTGAACTACACTGTGAGACCTTTTCTCAAAAACACAAAACTTTGCTTTTTCTAATTCTTGGCATTAAGGCATTTGGAAAATAATTTTAAAATGAAAAGCACTAAATTGTTCCAGAGCTCCAAATTTTTTTAAAAGTCCTAATATTAAAACATTAGAAAAATGATTTTGGAGTAAAGAGTACTGAAATGTTTTAGAACTCCAAGCCACAAAGAAACTTTTTTAAAATTTCAGTTTATTACATTTTAAAAGTACAATTATTTCAGGAATAATCCCAGATCTTTCCATGAAATCCAAGCAATACAAAATACAAAAGATATTCTAATAGGAGGCTACTATTAGTTTAAGAAAAGAAAAAAAGTAATGTTTCCTAGACTCAGCCAGTTCTTTATCTCTTACGTTCTTCAAAGTCAAACTTTTTCGGGGAAAAGTGACTAAATCTGCCTCCACTCGATCCTTCGCACTCAATCCCTGTGATGTGGCTTGTTTCTGCTGACTCACTTGAGTTTTTCTGGCAAGAGTACCAACAAATTCCCAACTGGCAAATCCAAGCGACTGTTTCCAGTAACAACTTACGTGAGGGTCGCTTGGCGTCTGCACTGTCTAACTCCTTCCCTTCTCTGTCATTTTGCTCCCAAACCACCGCTGTCTCCTTCCTTCTCCACTTACTGCTTTACTGGCTTTTCTTCCTCTGTCTTTTCCTCAACCATATTCTACTTCCTCTAGGTTCTCCTCTTTCAATCACACTTGTTCTATCTCAAATACCACTGGGAGGAATTCTGGAATTACCTTTCCCCCTCGCCTTCTATACCATCTCCACAAGTGTGTACCACCTCGGAATGTTAGATTATCTCTATCTGAAATGACTTACAAGTGAAACCTCTGTTTCTCCAGCTGTTACCATTCCTCATCTTTAACTGAATCTTCCTGCCTGTATTGACAGATATTTCCAGTACAGCACCCAAACTGAGATCAGGGTGATCTTTCTAACATATATTTTACACTATTTTATGCTTAAAAGCATTTTAATAGCATCAGATCACAACACCGTACCCCCTCACACATGCATACAAGTTTTTGAACATACTACACAACTTAGCGCCAGGTCTCCACTTCTGTATTGGCAAGCGCCTTCCTGACGGCGCTGCTCCAGTTTCATCTCCTCTGCTATGGCCTCTCCTATAGTTCCATCTTGCAGACGCTGACACCCAGCCCTTCTTTGTGACCCCGCTATCTACATACCCTCTACATACTTCTATGCTAGCACCCATCATACTTCACCTCCGTTTTGTGTTTTACAAGTTTGGATATGCGCACCTGAACACTCACATGCAACATCCCTGTGTAGTATTTGCATATTTCAATTATTCTGTATTACAAGACAGCTTAATACTGTATATTGGCAAACAATACAGGCTTAACAATAGACAGTCCTGAAGAATCTGACCCACAGCTCTACTGTAACTATTTAAATTACTTAATCTTAATCCTCCGGGCCTGGTAAACACTAACTAATCAATAAATAGTTGTTATTATTAATGCTGTTATTCTGTCTTTTGTTAAACATATAATTTAGTCAGCCTAAGATTGCAACTTTTGATATGGACTTAGCTCAGTGGTGCAGCACCTGCCCGGCAAATGTGAGGTTCTAAGTTCGATTCTTGATTACCACTCTCCCAAAATTCAACTTTTAAAAAATCATCTCCCGGTATGGTTCTCAAACTACCTCTTGTTAATCAAAACGAAATCTATTTTTCACTATGAGGTAAAAATCCCTGTACCATTTAAAGATCTTATATTTTTATGGTAACTTTATAAACAGCCCATTTGTTAACTTCAGAAAAACAAGTGAGCATTAAAAACAAAGCAAAAAAGTAGCAAAATATAGAGAATTTCAGTATCAAATACCAAACACTATCTAAAATAATGCATTGTCTGATCGTTGACCAGAAAATCCTAAGACCAACCATTAAAGTAAATTTCCAAAACTCACTCATGACCTATTTTTCCTGTGTTTGTGACCCCAAAGTAGTTAAGTATCTTGGACACTTGCAAATCTGAAAGGTAAGATTAGCTTCTGGAGAGATAAAAATAGCTCAATGTAAAGGAATAACACACATACCACATGAAATCCATAAAACAAAATTCTCAGCATAATCAAAGCAATTTATTTCATTAAAAACTACATTAAACTGAGTAACAGATGACATGAAAGGGACACAGAACTACCTACATTTGCTTTACATTTTAAAAAACTTTCAACTTTATAAAGACGTGCATACTGACAGAGCATGGTGGCACACACCTATAATCCTAGCATTTGAGAGGCTTGTCCTGAGTTCAAGGCCAGCCTGAGCTACATAGCAGAGACTGTCTCTCAAAAAAAATGCCCCCAAAATCCTACATATTCATATTTTAGGAAGTATATACATTTCTTAATTAAGATAAAGTCAGGGGAAAGGCTGCTAAAATGCTTTATATCATACAAATCAGTGTATTGATCATTATAGTTAACTATTCATAATAAATTAAACAGTAAACTACAGATGAAATATTTATTGCAGATATCAATTCAACACTATAGAGTATTAAAATCTAGATTTATTTTAGGAATAAAGAAAAAACTTTTCTGACATTTAAGAGAGCACTACCTTCCACTGGACTGAATTACCTTTCCTGTTTAAGAGCATATTCCAACATTTTGATCCTCCTCACAAGATCCTTCTTCAAATTTTCTTGACCTTTCCTTTCCCCCTGCAGGAACGCAATCTGGGCCTGTGGAGAGGAAATAACAAACTTCAATTTAGAACAAATACATTAGAAAAAATTCAGTTTAGGAAAGAGCCTTTGTAATATAGGACAATTACACTCCCTTTACAAATTTGTCACAAAGTATGTAAAATATAGAAAAGTATTGAGTACAAAGGGTAAAAGGTCCTCTTTTTCTATTTTAAGAAAGGGATACCTACATGCAGTTTACTTTAGAGCACGGCTATTACAACTCATAGTCAGTATCCTCTTAAGAGCCTACAACCTAACCAATAGAACCACAAGCATACGCAAGGCACAGTGCAGTTTGTTCAAGTGTTTCTGTTTGAAAGGGTTTTTATAACAAGTGTGGAAGATAAAATCAGGAGAGCTCTTACACTCTCTCTGTAAATTAGGAGTTTCAGAGTTTCAGCATTCCTTGTCTTGAGTGACTTTATCCTGGACCCTCTCTACAAACAATAACTATCTCCCTTTTCTCAACCCCTTTCAGGAAATGTACTGTGCAGGAGAAAAGAAAACCAAAGTTGGAAAACAGAAAATCAGAGGTAATGGTATTCTGTCCATTCTCCCACCCCTCAAAGAATTATTTAACCCTAACATTTCACATAAAACAAACTATAAACAACTTATCTTCAATGAAAAGCTGCTCTGCAGAATTAAGACATGCAGAACTGAAATAGTATCCTTCACTTAAAGAGCTGAAACTACATTGCAAATACTAACTCTTCCAGGTACTTCTAATACCTGTAAAAAACAGGCAGGACTTCTATTTAAGGTCCCTTAAGGAGAACTGTCACTTTTACTGTTCTCACATGTTCCCCTCCCCCAATCTCTATATTAACCCTATGACAGATAACAATCTTATTTTTATATTTATGTTTTCTATTTAGGTATGTAAGAACTTCACATTTAAAGATGACCTTAACAACATCCTTAAAGAATTATGAGGATTTAGTAAGTAAACTTAATTCTACTTAATTTGAATGACACTTAATTCTACTTATATCCACTAACAAAATAAGCATAAAATCCCACTTACCAGTCCTATTATACCCTTCAATATGTAGGTACAATAATATTTTCATTTCAATGGGCTATTAAAATTTATATAAATCCAATTAAAAGGATTACATCTATCTGAAAATAATAGTCTGAAAACAACACTGTTGGGGACCACTACAAAGTGGCTCTGAGCAGGATTTAATATTAACCAATTGGCTTTTCACATTTACTTGGGAGTTGTCCGAGTCTTAGGCATCTTGTCTGCAGATGGGCAGCTGATCCATAGTAAATGAACCTCTATGAGTCACTGGTCACTGCTGAGGCCCATTTTGGCCTGTGGGTGATGCCTCAAGGACAAGGTGACTGTAGCCAAGGACGCCTGGCTCCAACCCCTATTAACTTCAAGACTAGGCCGCAGGCATCTCACCCCTGCTGTGAAGGTCTTCCTGCAGATAACACAGCTCTCCGAAATTAACATAATAATACTTGGAGGAGTCCTTGAAAGGATTCCCAAGTCCTGCCCAGATTCCTGAATTTTCTTCAGTATTCCCCCTCCCTTATTTGTAAACCTAATAAACCCAGAAAAGTCTTTGGCTAATTCAGAAAATATCAAAGCTGGAAAAGAATTAGTCCCTCCTGGGATCCCTGAAATCATATTCCATTGTCTCATTCTTTATTTATACCTTCGTCCATCCACTCGCTTGGGAGACTGTGGGCCTGATCAGCCTGCAATAACTTAGGGTTTTTTAAACCAGTTTTCGATACAACACAACTGTATACACAGTGGAAACTCATCAATGATCCATGCTTCAATGATCATACAATATTTTGAATTTATGTATCGTGCAATGAGATAATCATTTTACTTATCCCTGCACTCAAAGCTAATAAAATGAAAGTTCTGTCAGTTGGGCATGGTGACACATGCTCACAGTCTGAGCACCTAGGAAGCTGAGGCAGGAGGACTACCCCAAGTCTGAGCCTACATAGTGAACCACACAGGAAGAGCCCGTTTCTTTTTTCTTTCCTTTTTTTTTTTTTTGTGGTACTATTTGTGAACTCAGGACCTTGAGCTTGCCAGGCAAGCGATTATGCCATTGAGCTATATCCCCAGCCCCAAGAGCCTGTTTCAAAAAAAAAAACAAACCAAACAGAGCCTTGTCAAAAGAAAATGACAAGCGCCAGGCATGGTGGCACACACCTGTAATCCCAGCACTCAGGAGGCTGAGGCCAGAGCATTGTTATGAGTTTGAGACCAGCCTGGGCTACAAAGTAAGCTCAAGGCCAGCCTGAATGCATAACGAGACCTTGTCTCAAAAAGACCAAAAAAAAAAGACAAGCCAGACACAGTGATGCATACCTATAATCCTAAGACTCTAGGAGGGTAATGCAGGAAGATAATAAATTTGAGCACAGCTTGGGTAACCTAGCAAGACCTGATCTCAAAATAAAAAATATAAAAAGGAAGTAGATTAATGAGAAGGCCCTGGGTTCAAACCCCAGTAATACTGAAATCACTGAAGAAGTATATTTAGAAAGAAAAGTATACAAAATGCCAGTTGGTTGGATACTCTTCTGTGTTTCCTCAGTTACCTCCTATTGAAGGGAAAGAACAATCACTTTCATAAAAATCCAAGATAAAATATGAAAAGTTAGTAATACATTGTACTTAACCTTAAGAAAAAACATACACTTAAATGTCGGTAAGCTCCAGCAGCTTATCTCCTAGCACCTGGTAACACACTCTTCCCATTCTCTCTGGAACGTTTTGGACCGCTTGTTCCATAGCCCTCGGGGCAACTGTCAGACTCACGTTTATTCTTTAGACTATTTCTACTGGTGAATTATTAATTTTTAATTTTGAGTTTTATTATATTAAACAATGAATACTTAACAGGAAAAAATTTAAAAATGAGTTTTTAATATTTACTGAAGGTTTATAAAAAAGCATAAAAATTTTCAACATCACCTGTTTTTGGTGTACAAAGTCTAAAAAGGAACCACAGTGACAATGCCAACAGCGCTCTACAAAAAACTACTTCAACTATCACACCTAACGCGGTCTGCACACGTGACAACAGCACGGTCCATATACAGACCACTCACACTGACAGCACATGTCCTGCTTTCCTGACGTTTGTAGGGCATATTTGACATCTCAGTGGCCTTACTGTTTTGTCAGGAGGTTCTTATTATATGTTAAAGTGTGTAGTTAACAGGATAAAAATATCAATAGCAATTATTAAATTCTTAATATGTATCATATGTTTAAAATAGAAAGCAACATTTTCACATCAGCTCTGTACTTGCTTACAACACCTGAAAGATAACATCAGAAATAAATTCCTATATGAACTACAATGAAAATACCAATAAAACTGTACCACAAAAATAAGCTTTGCTTCAACTGTCACAACTAAAGCAGTCTTCAGACATGACAACAGCATCTTCTATACACAGGTATCACTTACACTGATAGTACGTCTGTCTTATTTTCTTGCATTCTTGTAGGGCACAGTTGACATCTTTTTTGGTTTCACTATTCTCATAGTTTCACTATTCTCATGTGATGCTATGCCTGTCCATTCACCTGTCAGCTCACTAGTGTGCTCCACAATTTTTTGTGTTCCCTGGGCAGAAACATTTTGTTTTTCCAATGCTTTGTGTTTCAAGTAACATCACAGTTGCTGTATAATTCATGAACAACATCTACTTCACATTTGGTTTTTGTTGTTGGAAGTTTTCATTTCAGGCTCCCATTTTGCTGAGGTTTCCCTATCAGTATTTCCACTAGGGTGAAATATTGACATCAGCCGTACCAGTTTGCTTTTCTTTGCCAGATGTGAGGCCAACGTTACATTTTTCTGTAATTCAAACATTGAACTATATAAGTCTCTGTTTTAAAATTGCAACGTCTCATTTGGCATTTCTATTTTTCTCTTGTACACAGTTCCAGCACTGGTCAACTTGTGCTCTGTAACATCAATTAGAAACCAGGAAACCAACTATCCAGTATCATATTCCCATTAGTTTGGGAGATGGGAGTAATAAGTCTGTTCACAACATCATTCTGTTTATCACTATACAAATAAGGACCCAATGGCTGAGTTCCAGGATAAATGTCTAAACTGAAAGCATAAGTCTTTGTATCTACAAGGGCATGAATTTTTATGCCATATTTGACCCACTACTTTTCCAGAAGTCTTTTACATTCCTGCAATCACCATAAGAAATCCATACAGCAGACCTATGCATGCTTTCAGTTCAGCTAGTGAGATGTCATAATACATACATTTTTAAATATGGCTGTTGGTGCATACAGAACATTTTACCTACATTTCAGCCTTTGTGTATTTCACAGCATCTTGTAGCATTTCATCTGTTATAATTTTCAACACTGGCAGTGCTGGCATTCTGTCCAATGCTTCACCCCTGCACAGACCTTCACTATATTTTCAGACCTACTTCTAACATTGGATGGCTCCATTTGGTTGGTGTGCGGCCATTTTGCAACATTTCGACTAGTCACATGTGCACTCACATTGCTGTTTTCTTCCTCATCTGAATCAGGGAGATCTGCATTTCCAGTGTCCGTGTCAGTGGATTATTGATCCATTTCACTGTCACAGGAACTTTGGTTCACGTAGCCAGGGTCAAAGCCATCATCATTATCACCCTACGCCACTCCTCTGTTATGAAAGCATGAATTTTACCATGATAGATCATCTTCATCATCCGTGCATAAGTAATCTGATGATTCACTTTTTTTTTGGTCCTTTTGAGACAGGGTTTCACTGTGCAGTTCAGTCTGGCCTTGAACTCATAGTGATCCTCCTGCTTCAGAAATCCCAGCCTCCCAAATGCTGGGATTACAGGCATATGCCACCATGCCCAGCTTGATGATTCACTTTTCACCTCCTCCAAAACTTGCAAATCTGGTTTTCATGTGCCATTGTACTGAACTGGGCTATTTCTACCTGAAAAATCAAAAGTAAACTTTTTTAAAAAAACAAATCCTGGAGTGGTGTGGGTCTACTGGATCCTCTGTGATGCTTGGGTAAACATACACAAAAACTATTCCATGGCAATAAGAGTGGATCCAAATCTCATTTTGTCAGCTTTACACATGCGTACACTCCATGCCATTCACCGAGTAAACACACACATTGCTTCCTGTATTCCTCAGGGAAAGACTCAGAAGCACAGCTGGCAACTATAATGCTAACGTGTAAATTTACAGTGGAAAAGTAAGGGATGGGTCCGCTGGACCCAGGCTTATGCCTTAATTAATGTAAGTTGCTAACTGTTTTTTCTCTAGCACATAACTATTACCTCTAGCCTTCTTGCTTGAAGATGGTGTTATTATTTGGTGACACCTAGAGGACTTGTTAAAACACAGACTGTCTGGATCTGGAGATCTGGAGATGGACCTACGAATCTGTGTTTCTACCGTGTACCACCCTGGTGGTGTGAATGCTACTGATCTGGGACATTTGAAAATCACTAACTAAGATAACATTATGTAATACAACATCCAGTGGTAACCCCTACTATTTTCTTTGTAATCTGGTATTTCCTTTATTGTTTTTGTGTTAACAAATGCAAAGACAACACTATGTAATACAGCATCCAGCGATGGTTCCCTGTTGTCTCCTCTGTAATTTGCATATCCTTTATTGATTTTGTTATAACAAATACGAAGATAACTATGTTATACAGCATCCGGTGCCAATTCCCTACTATCTTCTCTATAACTTGGTATTTTCTGTATTGTTTCTGTGTTATTCTGGGTTCTTTTGTCTTATAAATAAAATAAAATAAAGACTGATGAATAGCCAAAAAAAAAAAATCACTAACTAACGTCATCCTTTTATTAGGCCAAAAATGAAGCAAGGAGCAAGGTACAGAACTGTCCCATAACCCAAGCTTTTTATTGCACAGAAATATGGAGCTTACAAGCCAATGTATGAGCACATATAAGGTTTTGAATCTCTTCCAAATTATTTATGACTATATTTTTAGCATTTTCCTGTTAAGTACATAAAACCTACCAACATGTTTTAGTACAATCATGTGTTGAAAAAATGTACTGCTTACCACAGTCCAAATTATTTTAAAAGAAGCTATATAAAAGATGAAAACAACCAAGTCTCTATTCAAAGTACACTTCCAATCTGGTCAGAGTGTAAAACCTGCACACATACATCCACAGAAAGGCTAAAACAAAGCAGCACTCTTAAATGAGGACTCAAGTGATACAATCAAGTATTCACATTCACTGATTTAACAATATTAACTACTTACTGCAATGCCAGGCACAGTAATTGGCATTGGGACTGAAGAAGTGACAAGAGAAATCGAAGAGTTCAGAGCCAATGATGTAACATGTATTACATAAAACACGAACACCAGTAATGTATGAAATATACACTCGGAACCAAAAACACAGTTAGTGGCAAAACACAAAATGTCAATTTAGCTCTGAAAGTAAGTAGAGAAGTGGTGCTTAACTAAAAACCTGTTTTTTAATCTGGTATTTACTTCACAGCTGGCTTCACCTTTCAAAAAACTAGTAAATATTTCTTTATTAAAAATCTGTATTATGTTTATTCATTTGTCTATCATCTCCTCTTTAAAAAAGGATAAGGAATTTATTTTGTTTTATTTATTTATTTATTTTGGGGGGGTATCAGGAATCGAACTCAGGACCTTGCGCTTGCCAGGCAGCTGCTTGTGCTGCTGAGCTATATCCCCAGCCCAGGAACTTACTTTAGATTACTTATTAGCTGCTAAAGGTAGGTAACTAATATTAACTAATATTTGGTCAAAAGACAAGAAAATACACAGTTGGAGTACTTAATATGTACTGACACTCTGCTAAACACTTTATGTAATTAATCTCATTTAATTGGGACAACTACATAATTACTTTCTTGGTTTTATTTAATTTTCCAAGTATTTGTAGTTATCTCACCTACAACCAGATTCTAAATCTGATCACAGATGTCTTTATCATGCATTCAATAAATACTAATGTTTCTATATTACTTCTGAAACAAGTCTAAGCAATCAGAAAAACTATACTTTGATAGTAAAAATATGCTGTCCTTAAAATATGAAAACACAATTATTGAAGTAACAGTAAGGACCCTTAAATTTTAGATTAGATTATGTCTCAGTTTTATTTTATCTCCACCATAGCAAAATAACCACATACAATGTTTTACTCTAATGACAAAGGTTAAGAAAATGATATGGATTAAGTTAAAGAGAAATTTATGTTCATGGAACACATATTTTGTGAAATATTAACAATGACTAAGGGAGGCTGAGATAGGAATTATCACCTGAGATCAGTTGTTCAGTTGCTGGGAAATGTAGCAATATCCCTATCTCAAAAATTAAATAAAGCAATAATAGTATAAATTAACTGATATTTTACAAATACATGTATATAAATTGTGCAATATATTAAATAGGACTTAACGACCTGCATGTGGCTTTTTTCTTTTGTTTTTAATTCTTTTTATTTTGTGAAAAAAACCTCAAAATTTATAATCAAGTGAAAATAGCAATAATTATTACATTATACACTGTTATCTCCAAAGTAGAGTGTAAGACATACACCAAAATGATTTTTACAAAAAACAAATAGAAAATAGATAACACAAAGCCTTCTTTTCAATGAACTAAGGTAAACTAGTAGTACAAGTGAAATCAATTAACATACATATTGAAATATTTTTAAAACAATGGAAATTCATAATTTGGGGAAGTATTTGAACCTTTCCCTATTTCCTATGTAACTCTCTTCTATTTTGTTCTTTGTGTTTCTCATGTAAGAGAAGCTACACAAGATATTTAGGCTTGTGTTTCACTTACTTTACCTAACATTATGTTCTCAAGCTGTATGTGAGTGATTCAGTATGACGATGGACAAACAGAAAGCAGAAACCTATCAAAACTATATTTGAGAAAAATGGGAAGTGGTGATACTGATGGGCACTGTGAGTTCAGGGCAGCCAGGGCCACATGGGAGTGCAGGGCCAGCCTAGACCACAGCGTAAGATCCTATCTCAAACAAACAAAAAGCAGATGGGTGTTTGTTTGCCAGCTTCTACACTACAAAAAAGTTTAGATCAGCCAGTAACTGTCATTTATGTAGCTTAGTGGTAGAACACTGACATTTGTGAGGCACTGGGTTTGATCACATATTCAAATACAAATTATTTTATACGACTATGTAAAATATGTTCCAGAGAAATAGTAATAGAAAAGCCAGGTGGGTTAGTGCACACCTAAAATGGAAGCCCTCGGAAGGCTGAGGGAAAAGAAATCTGCGTCAGGCTACAACTTGGGCTACAGAATAAGTTCAAGGCCAGCCAAAAGATCCCATCTCAAAACAAGGAAAGAGAGAAGGAAAGTGGGAAAGGAAAGGAAAAAAGGAGAGAGTGGAGAGAGGGAGGAAAAGTGAGGGGAAAGGGAAAAAGAAAGGAGAGGAGGACCTACAGTAAAACAAATATACAGATGAGAAATAGCTAAAGTTTACTTTTTTAAAAAGTCCGTATTTGCAAATATTAATCAATAACCAGGTTCTACTTAGAAAGAAATGACAGCAGACTAATGAAGAGCCACAGAGTACAGAAACAAATTCATCACATGGAAAATAGCAGAGCCTAACTAGTAATAAAAAATACAAATTACCACATTTTAAATATTAAAAATGGGTGCAGCTAAGAACGTTTTGTGCTCTTCCTGGAACTAGTCTGTAAGTTTGAATTTCTGTTGCTGCTTTTTTAAAAAAAGGTAAATTTAAATGATAATACTTAATGTTCACAAACAGATGAACTGCAGAAATATGCTGCTGGCAGCAATGCAAGTCTCTTCTGTAAAAGGAGGCTGCAAATCTGAACACATACCTTGTGATCTGGTAACTCTACTTTGAGAAACACAAGATAATACTTGCTTCTCTCCAACCTGGGCTTCTTACAGCTTGTCTGCCCTTGAAGTAAAGAAAAACACAATACGCAAATGTGTTCAAAGATATGCTATATTTTTATCTTTTAAATTATTTCCTTGTAATTTCCCTTTCAATGATTTCTCTACATGAACAAAAATGGTGCAAAATTTTATAACTTTTTCTCATGCAAACATTTTCAGCGTTATTACTATTTTATACCATCATTTTCTTAAGTAGTATATTTACCATAATTTTCATAAACATTGTGGCAGATTTTTTTGTTTGTTTGGGGGGGTTTTTTGGAGATACAGTCTTGCTATATAGCCCAGACTTGCTTTGAACTCTGTGATCATCCTGCCTCAGCCTCCCCAGTGCTGGGATTACAGAAATGCATCAGGCTTGTGGCAGAGGTTATGGACTGACCACTCAAAATACATATTCCCTGCCATTTCAACCTTACAGTTTCTCAATATAGATGCTAGCTCAAATGCTTGCTTTTTAAATTCTGGTTTGGGCAGATATGATTATGTGACCAATGAGAAATACATAGACAACTATTGGGGAAGGGAAGGAGGAACTTCTGGAAAATCTTATCACTAACTAAGGAGACTCACTCCAAAAATAATCCAAACAAATTTTGTGCTGTGTTTTTCATGTGGTATTGATTTTGTAAGTATAGCAATCTTGTCACCATAAGGATATGAAGCAACACAAAAGAATAAAGAAAGGATAGAAGATTAGAAGGACAGAAAAGAACCAGTGGTGTTTTGGTGGGGTTTTATTTCCCCCCTTTTTCTGGTTTATTGGTTTTGCTGCTTAGGATCAAGTTTAGGATGCTAGAGTCTTATAAATGTTAAGCACAAGTTTTTCCACTAAGCTATTTCCCAAACCCTAAAACAACTTTCTTTACATCATCAGGGAGACACTGTGCTAACCCTACACTACCTATATTTTTCTCATGATAAAAGCAAGATCTCTCTTTGGTGAGTCATTATTAACAGGGCTTACTTGCAGCCAAAAGCATACTTAAATGAAACCAATTGCCCTGTTGGTGGACATTTACATTATTTTTAATTTTTCTATGGTTAAAATTTCCCTACAATGTTCTTTATGCGCACAGACTTTTAGAGCAAGTTTTTAAAAATTTCCTTGAGTAAAAAACAAGAAATAAGGTTAACAGATCAACATACAAGTACTTTGCCAGGTGTAGTGGTGCATGCCTGTAATCCCAGCACTTGAGAGGCTGAGGCAGGAGGATCTTTGCAAATTCAAGTTCAGTGCACTGTATTCTGATAATTTAAAAAATTTCTATTAGTCATTAAAATGGAATATAGGACAGGTATTGCAGCACAGGCCTGTAATCCCCCCCACAGCACTGTGGGAGGCTGAAGCAAAAACACTGCAAGTTTGATTGGGCAACTGAGCCAGACAGCAAGACCCTGTTCCGAATTGATAATAAAAAATTTTTAAATGGCCGGGATACACATCAGTGCTAAGGCCATCATGCATTCAATGCCAAATTCTTCAATAAATGACGATCCACCTTATCTCTATCCCACTGTCCAGGGTAACCAATGCTACCCTCATGAACTTTCCTATAAGAAACAAAAAAATCCAGGCATGGTGGCGCACACCTGTAATCCCAGCACTCTCGAGGCTAAGGCAGTAGGATTGTTGTGAGTTTGAGACCAGCCTAGGCTACAAAGAGAACTCAAGGCCAGCCTGAACCGCACAGCGAGACCCTGTTTAAAAAAAAAAGACAAAAAAAAGCAACAAAAACAATGCATTCTTGTTATACAATTATTAAAAATGAGTAGAGATTATTATTACAACTATACACTCATGAAAGTATGTAAAATAAGTTAACTTATCAAGTTCTTACAAATTACCTAGAAAGGAAAGCCCATCAGAATCACAGCCGACTTCCCAGCACAAACTCTCAAGTCAAAGAGCTTGAAGTGAAGTATTTCAACTTCTAAAGGAAAAAACCTTCAACTCAGATAGATGTACTGCCACAAAACTATCTTTTAAAACTGATGGAGAAATAAGATACTTGACAGAACATCTGAGGAAATTTATGACCACCAAGCCAATACTTCGAAATGTTTTGAAGGACATTCTAGAAAGAGATAATAAGGACTACAACTCCATGAACCCTAACAGAAGGACTCCACCAGGCAAGGCAAGCAATTAAATGGGGGAGTGGATGGGGGGAGTGCAGGGCCAGGGGAGCCAACAACAGGACAATAACATAACAAGGATAAGTCAAGACATATCTGTTATAACCATCAATGTTAATGGTCTCAATTCACCAATCAAAAGACACAGACTGGCAGAATCATCAAGAAGCAAGATTCAACAACATGCTGCATATAAGAAACACATTTAATTCCAAAGGAAATTCATAGACTAAAAGACAACACATGGAAAACAATACTCCATGTAACAGCAACCCAGAAAAAAGCAGGGGTAGCTATTCCATTTGTAGACAAAGTGAATTTCAAGCCAGGACTGATAAAGAGATAAAGAAGGTCACTATGTCTTATAAAGGGAACAATCCCAGAGGAAGAGATATCATAAATATATATGCAACAGATAACAGTGCACCCAACTATATAAAACAAGTATTACCCGACATGAAAAATCAAATAAGCACTAATAAAATATTGGGGGGTCTCAATACTCCACTGTCACAAAAAGACTGATCACTTCTTCAGCAAAGTAAATGTTATATTTCCTGTCATGTTCTTTTTTGTGGTACCGGGAATAAGACTGATCAACTACACAAAAAACAGTGAAACATTAGAATCAAACCAAACTTCTAAACAAATGGACTTATTAGCAGGTGTCTACAGAGTGTTCCACCCCACAACATCAAAATACACATTCTCCTCAGCTTTACAAGAGATATTCTCCAAAACAGACCACATATTAGCTCACAGAACATATTTAAGTCAATGCAAAGGAACTGAAATTACTCCATGCATATTATCAGACTATACTGCAATGAAACTGGAAATCAATGGCAAAAGAAACAAGAAGGTCAGGGCACAAGCGCCTGCCTGGCAAGTACAAGGTCCTGAGTTCAATACCTGATACCAAAACAACAAAAAAAGAAACTATAAGAACTTCATAAACACAAGGAAATTAAATAGCACCCTCCTGAACAACCAGTGGGTCACAGATGAAATTGAAGGAGAAATTAGACAGTTTCTAAAGTTAAATGACAAGGACAATACAACATACCAGAACTATGGGACACAACGAAAGCACTCCTAAGAGGAAAATTTATAGCAGTGGATACCTGTATCAGGAAAACAAAGCAAATGCCAATAAACAACTCAATGGTGAACCTCAAACTTCTAGAAAAAGAACAGTAAGCTACGCAAAAAGCTCATACTAAGAGGAAATTATAAAGATCAGAGCAGAAATTAACACATTGGAAACTAAGAAAATAACAAAGAATCAATGAATCAAAGAACTGGTTCTCTGAAAGATTAAACAAAATCAACAAACCCTTATCCAACCTTATTAAAAAAAAAAAAAAAGGAAGACTCAAATCCATTTCATTAGGAATGAAATTAGGATTGAGTGAAATCACAATGGACCCAGCAGAGATCCAGAAGACCATTTATACTTATTTTGAAAACCTGTATTCTAGCTGGGGATATAGCTCAGCGGCACAAGCACCTGCCTGGCAAGCGCAAGGTCCTGAGTTCAATTCCCAGTACCAAAAATAAATAAATAAATATTTAAAAAAAGAAAACCTGTATTCTAATAAGATGGAAAATGCAGAAGAAACGGATTCCTAGATACAAATGAATTACCAAAGCTGAATCAAGATTAAAAATGGTAAATTAGCTGGGCATGGTGGTGCACGCCTATAATCCCAGCCCTAAAGTGGGATTAGGTGTCAGGGATATAGCTCAGAGACACAGGTGCCTGCCTGGCAAGCGTAAGGTCCTGAGTTTGATGACAGTTAACAAAACAAAAAAGAAAATGGAAAGATAGCCCTAGCTCTTGGGTAGGAAGGATCAATATAGTGAAAATGGCCATAACTTCCAAAACTATTATACAGATTTAATGCAATTCAGATCAAAATTCCAACAGTATATCTCACAGAATTAGAGAAAACAATTCTAAAATTATTTGGAACTAGAATAGACCTAGAATAGCAAAGGTAATTCTGAGCAAGGAAGGCAAGGCAGGGGGCATCACAATCCCTGACAAATTATACCACAAAGCTACTGTGAAAAACAGACCCAAAATCAATGGAACAGATTAGAAGATGCAGAAACAACTACAGACATATTCAGCCACCTTATCTTTGACAAGGGTGCCAAACACATTCACTGGAAGAAAGATACCCTCTTTAACAAATGGTACTGGAAAAACTTGCTTTTCAACATGCTGAAGTTTAAAACTGGACCCATATCTTTCACCATGCGCTAAACTAAGTTTGAAATGGGTTAGATCTAAATATTAAAATAGAAACATTAAACCTGCTGGAAGATACAATAGGTAAAACTCTCAATAGACATTGGTGTAGGCAAAGACTTTATGAATAAAACACCATTCACATAGGAACTATTACAAAGATCAACAACTGGGATCTCATCTTATTAAAAAGCTTTTGTACAGCAAGAGAAACCACCAACAGAATGAAGAGACAACCTATAATGTGGGAAAAAATCTTTGCCAGCTGTTCCTCAGGCATTACTATCGAGAATATATAGACAACTCAAAACAAAAAAAAAAAATTCAGACCTCCCACATTTAAAGATCCACTCTAAAAATGGGCATCTGAGATGAATACACACTTCTCAGATGAAGAAATACAAACAGCAAATAAATATATGAGGAAATACTCAACATCACTGGTTATTTGAGAGATGTAAATTAAAACAACACTGAGATTCCATCTCACCTCCCCGCCCCCAAGAATGGCTATTATCAATGTCAACCAATAATAAATGCGGGAGGAGCTATAGGGAAAAAGGAACCCTTCTCCACTGTTAGCGGGGGTGTAGACTGATGCAGCCACTGTAGAAGTCAGTACGGAGATTCCTCAAAAAAACTAGGATCGGAGGTCCCATTTGACCCAGCTAGTCCCTTGCTGGGTATCTTCCCAGAAGAATTAAAAACATCATACCACAGCCATATATGTGCACCCATGTTTATAGCAACACTATCTGTCACAGCTAGATCTTGGAAACCACCCAAATGTCCATCAACTGAGAAATGGATAAAAAAGATATGGTCTTTTTATACAATGGAGTACTACTCAGTCATAAAGGATAGACTGGAGACTTTTACAGGTAAATGGATGCAACTCGAGATTATACTACTAAGTGAAGAGCTGGGGATACAGCTCAGTGGCATAAGCACCTCCCTGGCAAGTGCAAGGTCCTGAGTTTGATCCCAAGTACTGCCAAAAAAAAAAAAAAAAAAAAAGTTTCTAAGTGAAATAAGCCAGACTCACATGTGTAAACATTACATTATCTCCCTAGTGTGAGAAGCTGTAAAGAGTAAATAAGATACAAAATGTACAATAGATATTGTAAAATGGGAAGAAACTTCAAAAGGAAAGAGAAACTGGGATGGGGGAATGGAGAAAAGAAGGAATATATATATATGTATATATAAAGATAGTTATACTACTAATTTCTCTTAGTTTATTCAAAAGAAAGGTTTGTGCTCATACTGTTCGGACAATTAAATGCCAATTATCTTATACTCCAAGTGGTTAACACATGGTCTAATGAAGTCTAGATAGACATCAGTTACCTGTGAGTGACCAAGACCTTTGGACTCATCCTTTCCTGAAATGTTCTTGTCCTTTCCATGTACACTTGCCACATGACCTGCTTACCCACTGGATCAGTATTACCTAAGTAGCTATACTTAAAATCTTATTGGTTGGTTGTAGCTGTAACCCATCTTGTACCCCTGTGGTTATGCTCTATAGGACTTCCCCAAGAAGTGGGCTCCTCAGCAACCCATTTGGGACCCCTCCTGCTTCTCAGAAGCTAAATCTTTCCCTCTCAATAAATACTTCCCCTACTCTTAACATCCTTGGTTACTTATAATTCTTTGATTTTGGGGAACATGAACACAGAATACTGAACATCTAGTGGGCTGGGAGTTACGTTATTTCCCTTATATCATATTTGGAGGTCCTGTATCATTTCCTGTATCAATACAGTAACTGGAAACAAAAGGAACAGATACAATGCTACCTTAATACCAACATATTCTGTACATTGTTATGACAAACACTATAAATATCAAAGATATTTCAGACACAGAAACTGCCCTTCAGAACACAATTTTGCTGAGGCAGGATATACATATAATGACATATTTTAATAAATATTCAGTAACAATGTAAACTAACATATGATTCATTTAAGAACCATTTATAAAGAGCTATAATGCACTAGTCACATTGCTCAAACTTTCAAAAGCAGCACCCTTCCATGACTCGGTCTAGCAACCAAACAAACACACAAGGTACGAGGTAGGTGGTGTAACAGATACTTAAGCTGTTCTCACCACTACTGCCCTCTATACCCATGGACCAGTACTCTCTATTCCCTTTGTAAAACACTGTCCAAAGTCCAGAGTGCACTAAACAGTCACAGGTAGTAGGCCTGTGAACTTCTGAGTTCATCCATATATTCTGTTCTCTCCACAGTTAGTTACACAAGCTCAGCAAGAGTTACTTGGATTTCCTTCCAAAACTTTATGCCAGTTACATTTGTTACTTTAATTATAAGATTTAAATATTTAATAAATCAGCATGCTATAATCAATAACTATAAAAAGAAAGAGACTAGGGTTATACGGCTCAGAGATCGAGTCTGGCCTAGTATGCAGGAGGCCCTGGGATGAGGGCTGGGATGGGGAAGAATAGGAAGGTGGGAGGAGGAGAAGGGAGACAAGCAGGAGGGGAGGAGGTGCAGGGGGAGAAGGCGAGGAAAGCAAGCAAGCAAGCTTCACAAAGAAGATCCACTAAAAATAGTATCAATGTAGTATGGGAGGAATAATTCTCTAAGATTGGCGGAAAAGTCATAAAGGAAAAAAAAACTAGGATTCTGCATTCATTGTGCTTTAAGGAAAACCAAAACCAAAAATAAAAAATATACTATAATTACGGCTCGTTCAGGACAAGACAAGCCAGGTGTGGCGGTGCATGTCTGTAATCGCAACACCAAGGAGGCTGAGGCAAAAGAATCACTGAGAGTACGATGCCAGCCTGCGATACAAAATGAATTCAAACCAGCCTGAACTGCCTAGTGAGATCTCAAAAAGAACCCCTCCCAAAAAAGAAAACAAAAAGACAATACAAAACTCTAATCAGTGTTCATAAAAAAAGGTGAAGGGTGGATGAACATGTTCTCACACTGGCAAATGACTATATACATATTATTTTTAATTTAAAATAAATTATTTATGGTATCATTTTAACCATTTTTCCTGATAAAATGATCAACCACCAGTCTAGAAAGTGTTGGATAACAATGCTTCTCCCTTATATACATAATCAAGCTGTCAGGGAGCAGGAAGCTTCCTTGTGTCTGGAAGTCAGGTTTTCCAGAGAAAGTAAACTGAATCTCAAAGAAAAAGGTTGAACTGTGGATCTAAATATGGTATGTAGAAGGAAATATTTTGTCATTTCATGTTTTCTTTCATGTGTGGGTCAGTGTGCAGAATGTCTTCCTTCCTCTTATTGCCTGCTTATTTCTAATCATCTTTTGAGATTCAGTTTACTGTTTTTTTTTTTATTGGTCTTTTTGAGACAGGGTTTCCCTACGCAGTTCAGGTTGGCCTCAAGCTCACTTTGTAGCCCAGGCTGGTCTCAAACTCACAACAGTCCTCCTGCCTCAGCCTCCAAGAGCTGGGATTACAGGCGTGCGCCACCTCAGGGCGAAATCAACCTTTTTCTGCAACAAATTATTTACCCTATTCTCACGGTTGAGGATGTAAACACTATCCTTTGGCTTGGTGCTTTGAAAATTTAGAGGACAGATAAGAACAAAGTGAGAACTGCAGAGCCCAATCCTCAATGGCTATTAACTCTAAACACAAGGTAACAGACATTTCAGATAAATAACTATAGAATGTGTCTAGTTTCTAATGCTATTTTAAAAGTTCACCCTTTCTATGCTGTTAAGAGGCAAGAACAAGAACAAATTATTTATCTTTTCTCAACTATATTATCTATACAATAAGGAATAATTAATACCTATTGCATATAGTTTTACAAAGATTAAAATAGATTATACAGGCAAAGTGCTTAGCACTGTGCCTGGCACATGGTAAATGTTCAATACATAAAACTACTAATGTTTTGTAGGGTAAAGAACAAAAGGAAAACAAAGTACTAGGACAAATTACTGAGACCATGGATACCTTTTTTGCTGAGTGACTACTCTTTCAAGTTCAATTATGTATGCTGACCCAGATCCCCGGGCTCCTCCCTGTTTCTTCCTCTCAGCTTTGTAGGAATCCACATTCCCCAGAAGCAGGTTTGGGTTGTGCCTATACTTTACACTCCTTGGCTCACCACTTAACCTTACCATTTATGAAGTGTAAACATAACAAAACAAACAACTGAGCACAAGTCCTAGACCGAGCTGTAATTTTCCATCAGGTGAAACCAGTATCACCCTTGTGGAATCTGACATCCAGTTTATTTCTCCTGAGTAGAGATACTGATACCAGATCCAATTTCTGTTGCATA
Organism: Dinomys branickii; assembly: GCA_004027595.1. Taxonomy (NCBI): domain Eukaryota; kingdom Metazoa; phylum Chordata; class Mammalia; order Rodentia; family Dinomyidae; genus Dinomys; species Dinomys branickii. The sequence continues at coordinate 64,227 of PVLD010005804.1, read as the reverse complement.
TAAGTAAGTGCTAATGGAACCTGTGTCATCGGTAAGGAAACATCCCCCCGGGCTTTCCTCAGAAAGGATCTCTCTAGTGTATTACGCCAAGAACCTATTTGCTACACCCCAAACACTCCTTCCAAGCTCCCCAAAGCTCACCTTAATTCCAGGGTTCCTATCCCTTGCTTTTCTTCCTACTTTACCTATAAAACAAAACACCTACTCTTCATTACTGCCATACTTTTTCCAGATAAAACTATACAATAAGTTCTCCTTACCTGCCAATATTTTCTAATATTATATCATCTTGCTCAGATATTTGTATAATTATGATTAAAAAGCATTAAGTCTGTGGAAGAGAATGATCTCAAGTTCTCTAGTAACTTCCTGCTTAAGAGTAAAAGTTGACATTTATTCTGTTGTAAAGCAGCATATGTAAAACAAATAGGCTAAGAAAAACCTAGTACCCAAAGCACTACACAAAAGTTTATGAATGGATCAATAAACAAACATGTTTATATACAGAGAGTTTGTTACTATCCAGAGTATGGTGAAAAGACCCAAATTCGCAAATGTGGTATGAAATCCTTAAGAGGTTGGGTCTTCCTGAAGTCTGGTTGCTTGGGAATGCACCCCAAAGCAGGCAGAAAACTCCATGTAAGGATAAATACTGGCATGGGATCAAGAGTCAAAAAGTACCATACTGCAAGGCAAAGTTGAGAAAAAGCCATCAATTTTTCTTAAAAAAGAAAGAGTTGTAATCCCTTTTCAAAATTCAGTGCTAAATTTGGGTTTTACTTTTGGAAATTGTCTAAATTTTGCATTTTAAAGAAGTATTTTATTTAATATTTAAAATAACACATGTATATACAAAAACGGAAAAATATAAAGTAAATGTCACAGAAATATACAAGTAGAAAGTACCCCTTTTCTCCAGTCCTCAAAAACTTGTTTATAGATAATAACAATGTAATGTATATCTGCCTCTTAGGTTTTGTGTGTGTCTGGTTTTTTGCAATATTGTAGGTTGAACCCGGGGCCTTCACCCTGAGCTGCATCTCCAGCTTTTTGCGTATTTTTAAGGCAGTGTGGTAGGCAGCTGAGTTTGATAAAAATATTATAGGCGCCAATATGGAGGACAAGATATGTTGCAGCTCTGGGAGAAACAGGCCCTTCCACCGTGGGCCAGGCCGCAAGACAGAAGATTAAACAAATGTACCCAAATACCTCCCTAGGGGTGGGCCTCAGGAACCGATATTCTACACAGGCAGCAATCGCCTTGAAAAAGCCAAAAAGAGTCACTAACCCAACACCCTACAGGAACAGTCCCTGTTCCGTATTCATGCCCACTTGCTTTGAATACTAATTTAATCAATGCTACTTGAACAATTATACTTTTAATCTTATTGGCTGACCATAGCTTTGTCCCACCTCAAGCCCACCTCACAAGTTCCCATGTTTTCCACCTTGGACCTGCCTCACCTCATGGATTTGCTCTATGAAAATCCCTACAAAGTGCAGGTTTCTTGGCAACCCACTAGCGTCCCCTTCTATCTCTCTCTCCGACAGAAGCGTTCTTTTCCCCAATAACTATATTCTACTCTTAACCTCCACTGTTCCCAAAATTCATTCTTCGATTTTAGAGAACACAAACCGGTACCAAATATCTAGCAGGTTGGGCCTTTATCAACAGGGTCTTGCTACATTGTCCAGGCTAGTTTTGAAATTGAGATCTTCCTGCCTCAGGCTCCCAGAGTGCTGAGATGACCAGCTAAAGAAAGCTTTAAACAAATCCTAAGAAGAATTTCAATAATAACAGCTATTCAAAGGATAACTGATCTGTTAAGAATAGTTTAGTTTGGGCTGGGGATATAGCTCAGTGGAATAAGCGCCTGCCTAGCAAGCGCAGGGTCCTGAGTTCGATCCCCAGTACCGCCAAAAAAAAAAAAAAAAAAGAATAGTTTAGTTAGCTTATGAATAGGACAGCTAGCTAGAAGAGTCTGAGACACAGGTGGGCGATCAGCCATATTGCTAAGAATTAAAGTAAGAATGGTGAACCAGGTCTTTAGACCCAGGATAAACTTCCTTAGGCAACATGGAATGCAGCCCCTTCCCTAATAAAGGGAGGCGAAGCCACTCCCTACTGAGCTCTTGCGTGCTAAGGAACTTAAAATGCAAAATAACCAGTTTTTCTCTAAAATCTGTTTCCTTTAAAACCCTGCATGCTGAAGAACTGGGTGGGAGAGCTTGAGTTCCACCTGGTCATGTGAAAGCCACAGAGGCACCTGTGACAGGCAATCCCTGAACAACAGAGCAGTTCCAGTGTCATTCTTAATCTACAAACACCTCTGGGCTGAGGCCATTGGCCGTCCACTTGGGTGGCACTCCTGGAAACCTGTTCTTTGCATTTCTAATAAAACTCTCCTAACCTCCTTTGGTTTGGGACTTCATTCCTTGATGTTGACGATAAACTCAGCACATCGATGTCTAACAGGTTGGGTGTTAATTTCCCCCACCACAGATCAACAGAAAAATTAAACATACATAATTATCTAAATATTATCATTTACTTTATTCATTTACTCTTCAGGTCAAAGGCAGTTACAGACAATATGGAGATAACAGTCTGAAGAACAAGAAGACCCTGGCCTGGGTGTTAAGATTCCTCAGTTTTAAACTAAGTCTACCATAACTCAGAGTGACCTCAGGGACAAGACCCTTCATCTCTCTCTGGCTCTGTCTGTTAAAACAAGTGAGGAAATTACTTAAATTCTAATGTCTCTCCAGAGGCAAAATATCCTTAGCCTAATGAAGTGAATAGAAAATTATGAGATATGAGGCAAGTGTCAAAATTAAAACAAAAAGCACCATCCTTTAAGAGTTAAAAATAGGAGACTATGTAGTTTCTCCCTCCTGTCTACCTCAGTTCTCCCAGCCAATTCCCTCTTCTATCTGCTTCCCGAATTTCTCTTTTACCTCTGGTTCCCTCTGAGCTCAAATCTTCCTCTATTACTATGTTTACAAACTATCACCTCTCACCACAGTTAGCAGCAGCCTGACCTCTAATTCCCATACACAGTCTATTGCCCTTCAACTATTACTTACCAAGAGAACACAGCAGCCACTAAACCAAATGGGCCAGTTGAACTAGTTTTGGGCTTCTAAAACATGATTTAAATAAATAATACGATCTAGTGCATTTCGCCCAAAGAAGTATCAACAAGCAAGAGCAAACCGCTGATTAGACACCCAGTAAGTGCCTCAAATTTTATATACTTTATCTTTTTTTAAAGCTTACAATTACCTTGTTTGTTCATTATATTATCACTTTATTCTACAAATAAAAATGGACTTAAAATGCTATAAATCAGAAGTGATAGAACTGTCTGACTTCGAGGCCCATACCTTCCACCGCCAAATTGTGATAGTCAACAGATGGTTTAGTCAAATTGGCCACTTAGGAAAGAAACTCCAAAGATCTCAAGGACGATTTTACTTTCAGCGGCCCAGAAATGAATCCTGGACACCATTAACAACACCATTACACAATTAACTCTCTTTTTTTTTTTTTTTTTTTTTTGAGGTACTGGGGATCGAACTCAGGACCCTGTGCTTGCTAGGCAAGCGCTTATTCCACTGAGCTATATCCCCAGCCCCAACAACACCATTACAAATCAAGAGTCTAAGTGACATCAAGTAAACACAGTGTGGCAAAGAGAAATGTGTTCAGATTATCTGCACATTCAAACATTTCTTAAAAACCGAATAGTGCCAGGCGTAGTAGGGCACGCCTGTAGTCCCAACACTCAGGAGGCTGAGGCAGAGGACTGCTGTGAGTTGGAGGCCAGCCTAGGATATATAGTGAGCTCAAGGACAGACTGGACAACACAGCAAGACCCTGTCTCAAAAACACAAAACAACAAAACTCCATAGTATCATGGGTGTGGTTGGTCGCACATGCTTGTAACCCAACACTCTGGAGGCTGAAGCAGGAGAGACCAAGGCAGAAGGATCCCAAGAGTTTGAGGCCAGCCTGTGCTACATACCCTATTTCTTTAAAGTAAGACCTAATTGGAGAATAAGTCCTGATTTTTCTGATGCTCATAATATAAACCTACCCCAAAAATAAGCTCCAGTTAAGATGGTCGAGCAAAGCCAGGCATGGTGGCACATGTCTGTAATCCCAGGACTCTGGAGGCTGAGGTACGAGGATCATTGTGAGTTTGAGACCAACCTGGGCTACAAAGTGAGCTCAAGGCCAACCTGAACTGCACAGGGAGACCCTGTCTCAAAAAAACCAAAAAAATAACATGGCTGTGTCTAATATGAATCTTCCTAATTCATTATGTCATGTGTTGTAATGGGCATACTTAGCATATTCATGTGAAATAAACATTTTCTCAATTTTGGTGCCTGTAATTTTTTGTTGTTTTGTGTGGACCATCATTCTTAACTGTCATCATTTTTGTTGCCACTCCTGTCTCCTAAGTCTTCACTATGTCTTGAATTAATAGAAACTGTGAAGCAAGAGGTTTTGACTTGGGTGAAGAATTCACAGTGTAACATCACGGATGGCTGTGTTGCCAATGCACTAGGAGAAAGCTACATGGAGACAAAAAGTACTCATTTAAGGAAAGCTTTATTGCAGGACAGGAGAGACTGGGGCCAGTGGTTCTACAGGAAATAGAGTTGCAAGAAATTCAGGCAGGAAACTGGGTGTGGTGGTGCCCGCCTATAATCCCAGCCCTCCAGGAGGCTGAGACAGGAAGATCGCTATAAATTAGGAGACATTTGGGTTTGGGAGTTAGGACAATGTTCCAGAAGATGACATAAACTATATTTCAATAATGTAGATTTTTATACATGAATAAATGAAGATAATTGTACATGAAAAAAAAACATTTCCTGAAATAAACTCTATTGCATCTTTTGGAGCAAAAATTAATATAAGACCCAGTCTTTATTTTGAGGGAAATATGGTAATGAGTTCAAGGCCAGCCTAAACCACCTAGTGAGATCCTGTCTCAGGACCCCACTCCCAACAACAAAAAACACTGCATAGTATGTAAAGGGTTTATTAATTTTAAATTTAGCCTAAATTAGCAAGATTCTGAGTCCTGCTTATTATTGCAACCAAAAAAACAAGAAAAAATGTAGATAGGAAATAAAGTTTAGCAGTGAAAAGAAGCATCTCTTGCTAAGGAAGTGCTGTCAGTGTTATTTTTCTCAGGTAATTAATATGTCCATTTTTTTGTTTGTTAGCTTTTCAAAGTAACATCAAATAATTCTATTTCTAGTAAAGGTGCCCTAGAGCAAACCTACTAAAAACAGCTAAAAGTTGTGGACAAAGTATTTTTATAATCTTAAAGGCTAACAAGGCAGCATGGAATCACCTGGCCAAAAATTAAAGGGAATCAGGTGCCGTGGTTCGTATCTGTAACCAGGAAGGCTGAAGACTGCTGGGAGTCTAAGACCAGGAAAGGCTACACAGTGAGTTCAAGGCCAGCCTAGTCTACACAGCGAGATCCTGTCTCACAGGAAAAAAATAAATAAATAAAATACTAAAAGGTAAATAAAAACCCAGAGCTGTAAGGGAATAAAAGCCACTCTGCCCTTATGGTATGAGCCAATCAGCACATGTTTGAACTTTAGTTTGGATGGCCCTGTAGCGCCCAAAAGGAAGAAGTAAAATACCCAGATTACCAACAGTGTGAGAACTGATAAACATTACACTTAGCTAAGACACTCAGGGGCCAACCTTACGCAAAGGTGGGAAAAGCATGCTGGCCTCACAAGAGGGACCCAACTTCAACATAAAGGTGACAAAAGTGGCCACCGTGTTTTCTCCTGCATGGGTGGCCTGCCATCATGCTATGGGGCACTTCTTCTCCTATTTTTGCTTGGCCCAACTTGCTCTGCTGAACCTGTTTCTTTTCCTGCTTTAAGAAAACTTTGCTAATGTTAAGAGAGATACAGACCTCGACCAATATTCATTCTCATAAGCTAATCTTAAGCAATAAATTTGCTTTAAGGTCGTTTTGAACTAGCCGTCCCTCCAGACAAACCTGTGAGACAGGATGAGGCAAAGCTGGCTGGGGAAAATGAGCTGGACCTGTCATCTACAAAATCCCACGGGGAACATCAGGACCTCGTGTGTAGAATTTCTCTCCAGCTCCCACGAAATACAGACCGCATAAATGAGGACTGGATGCCACCTGGAGCCACTATCCTGCACATGTTCCAAAGATCGCCTATGCTGCATTACTCAGATGTTGCATGTACTTTTAGTTTTGCTTTTACCTTCTTTTTCACTTTGTTTGGGCCAGGTTGGGTCTGCAGAGCTGGTCTCCTCCATGCTCATTCCCCCTAAACCTTTTTTTTTTTTTTGGCCTTTTGTGAGACAGGATCTCGCTATGCAGTTCAGGTTGGCCTTGAGCTCATTTTGTAGCCCAGGCTGGTCTGGAACTCAGTGATCCTCCTGCTTCAGCCTCGAGAGTGCTGGGATTACAGGGGTGCGCCACCACGCTCCCCTACCCCACCCCCACTTTTCAAAAAACTTTTGGCGCTGTTTTTGGCTTGTCTCATCCAATTCTTTGAGGCAAGAAGGACCCGGAGAACTTTTGACTGGTGAGCCATTTCTAAAAGAACTACTCTATAACATCTCTATTTCAGAACTCAAATTAGGCTTATGTGTTTCCAGGGACAGTGAGCAGCACAGAAAGATAAATCAAGAAAACAATGAACAAGTCATGAGCAAGAACCAGCAGAAACAACAAACCACACCTCCTCAGACCTCAAATGTGGGAACTGCAGAGGCCAACTATAAAATAACCAGTTAGTAGGTTTTAAGAATAAAAGATCATGAAAATATCTACAAAGGACAGAACACTCTTTAAAATAAAAGACCAAGTAGCTTTTAAAAGGAACCGAAATGAATGTCAACAATAACAAACTAAAAACTCACTGGATATCTGACAAGCCTTAACAGATGAAAAAAACTAATGGAAAAGATGTCAAAATAAATTACCCAAAATAAAGCATTGAGAAATTTAAAAAAAGAAAGATAAAAAATATAGAACAGAAAATGGAGAAGGCCTAAGATACATTACGATCAGAGACCCAAAAGAAGAAAATAAAATGTAGACCTATATAGATTATAACTCAGAATTCTATAGAACTGAGCTGCTAACTCACAGATTGAAGAAAACGAAGTTCCAAACAAAATAAAATCCATACTTTGAAAAACCAGTGTAACTACAAAACACTTAAGACAGGAAAAATGTTAAATGCAACCAATAAAATAAGGTAGGAAGCAGTAAAATCTGTTTCATATTTTATTTTTTGAGACACAGTCTCACTACGTACTATACATGGCTTCAACTCACTATGTAGCCCAGGCTGGCCCTGAACTTTCAATGATCCTCCTGCCTCAGCCTCCTCAGTGTTCGGATTACAGACGTGCCACCATGACTGGCCTATGTCTGATACAAGAAACTGTAAGCATTGGTGTGGCTCTGATTACCTCAGAAGGCCAAAGGGTCAAAGGAGACAAAGGGCTGCAGTGCTGCTTAGTAAATGAAGCCCTGGGTGTGCACACACACAGAGAAAAAGGAGAATAATATACCTGAAAAAATTAGGGGAAAAAAACTGTAAAGCTATACAGAAATTTAAGTAGCACAGCTTTTATAAAACCTATTTCATTCTTGGTCATTAACTTCTGTTTGGCCTCACTTTACCTATGCAAGAAAGCTGAAATCTGTTATTTCCAAAGTTCGTTACAGCTCAAAGATTATACTGTCATTACATATTTTAGGCAGTGGGAGGTGATTCAAATTATAATATTCCACAGCCTAAAAATAAAGTGCTAGCTATCATCAGAAAGAACAATGGAAATAAAACTGAAATTATATCCTAAATTCTATAAAAAAAATCCATATATGGAATATCAACGTAAGTGTTTCAAAACTGTCAAACTTATACACTATGTATGTAAAAAACAAAACAAAAAAACAACTAAGAACAATACTATTCCCAGGAGCCCTAATCCTAAAATTATGTTTTAATTGGTCTGAGGAATAGGTATCTTTAAAAATTCCCCCAAATCATTCTAACATATTCTAAGATTTCAGCAGAGGATGATAAACACTGAAATGACAAGTAACAGGATATGCTTTAAAAGAGTTAAAACTTCTATAACCATTCAAAAATATAACTGAAGATTATTCAAGTATCAAGGATATACATAGAATGAAAAATGAAACTGCTTACAAAACTGTAACACCAAAATGGGGTTTACCTACTCCAAATTTAAAGTACTTTCTAAGACCAAATAAAACTGAGGATCACTTTTTGTTTTGTTTTTGAGACAGGGTCTTGCTCTGCAGTCCAGGCTGGCCTTGAACTCCTTACATAGCCCAGGTTGGTCTCAAACTCTTGGTGATCCTCCTGTCACCACCTCCAGAATGCTGGGATTGTTCTCCTTTGTCTTATTTTTGGTGTTTTGAGACAGGATCTGGCTCTGTGGTTCAGGCTGGCCTCGAACTTGCAGTGATCCTCCTGCCTCAGCCTCCCAAGTGCTGGTATTACAGATATGCGCCACCATGACTGACAGGACCACTTTTATAGTGGCTGATAAATGTGTATAATTTGCTAAAATACAATGCAAAGTTAACTGTATTTAAAGAACCATGATTTCAAAGTAGAGATAGCTAGTAGTTATTAAAGTAAGTACATTCAAAATATATAATCCATGTTTTAGACAGATACTGAAAGCCACTATTCATTCCTATTGTCCTTAGCACCAGAGTCAGATGAAGAATACTGTTAGCCTGCATGGTACCAGGAAGGCACTTACATACTCTAGCAATGTTCATGACTGAAGATTATGCTTTTCTCTAGGGATAAGAAAATAAATGAGAATAAAAATTTAACATCAAGTATTTGCTATCATTTATTGATTCAGCACTTGGTGTTATGAACCAGGACTCTGTTAAGTACTTTAACTCACTTAATTCTCACAAAGTAATTTGTAATTCTCACATTACTTATGAAGAAATTAAGGCTCTGAGAGCTCATAATTTGGCAAATATACATTATAGGCATAAAACACAATAGTAAACTCTAAAAGGAGAATTTAAACCCAGGTCTATGCCATGTTGCCTCTTGCGATACACTATAGTACTTAACAGACCAGGGCGTAGTTCAATAGTTGGGAGTACCTGCCTAGTGTGCCCAAGGTCTGAATTCAAACCCCAGCACCACAAAAAGAGATACAGTAACAAAAATAATCATTTAAGTGGTTATTTCTTCAAATGCTCAGTAAACAGTAACAGTCTTATGAAACTACTCAGCCAAAATACATCTGAATTATTTTTGGTTCGCTCTTCTCTCAAACCTCACCTTTGATCCCTTAGCACATCTTCTTGGTTCTACCTTCGAAACTGTGTTCAGAATCCATTATATTTTGATGACGTGTCTAAAAATATATTCCCATACCTTATCACTGCTACCCTTGATTATCTCCAGCCTGAATTAATTTTAAAAACCTCTAACTTGTCTCTCAGCTTCTTCCCTCCAGCTTTATTCTGAATCCTTCCACCTGCCAAAGGGTTTCTTCTGAGGAGGAACAGGTGGTGTTCCTGCTCCTGTTCCAAGGGCTGCCCACCTTGCTGAGGTAAAACAAAAAAGTCCTGTCTTCACAGTGCGCACGGTCGGTGTCTCGGTCACACATCACCCCTTCCTTCTCCTCCACCGTTCGTCACACCCGCCTGCTTCTTACTCCTCCGGCACCTATGCATCTCCCTCCACCAGCCGGCCGGCCCCTCCGCCCCGATCATCAGGTTCTGGCTCAAAAGGTCCTTATCAGAGCAGCCTTTGTTCTCCCTCAGGTACTCCATATCCCCCTCACCCTGCCAAGATATTTATTACCTCCCAATATTGCAGATATTTACTTCACACCGTCTCATCAGAGTAAGATCTGTTTTGATCACTGTTGTGTCCTCAGTGGTGCCTATTCTAGAACAGAATCTGGCATGAGGTAGGTGCTTAAAAAATATTTCCTCACTGCCCTACCCTACCTAAGCTTATCACCTTTTCACACAATTCTAGCATTTTCATGTAACTATCAAAACCTCTCCATCCACATCTAAGGCCCTTAACTTTTAGTTTGCTTTTTATTTATTCGCTTGCTTTTCCATAAGCCAGTAATTTTTAAATACTGAGTCCTACATTTCTATTACCTCATAAAAGTTCTTTCCTTCGCTTCTCTCCATTCTCTAACTGGTGCTATTCTAAAAACATCAACCATCCCACCACCCCTTTAAATGAGAAACACTCTGGTTCTTCCACATGTTACTTACATTCTATCATATCATAAGGGTGTATGTTGTTATGGGGTCTCTGGTACAAAGTCTTATATTCAGAAAATATTCTCAAACATTACTAGTATTCCTTCTCCAATTCCTTTCACGACTGTAAAGCTCAGTAGTATCTTGATCTATTTTCTCCCCATAAATTACTTATTCTTATGGGGGCGGTGTCAAAAGCAAAAACACAGTCATTAAACTGAAATGGACAAACAATAAAGAAGTTTTTGGTACAATGCAGCCATTTCCTTACTCCCAAAATCTGAAGGAGGAAGGAAGCAGTAAAGGTGTGCCAGGTACACAAGGGCTTAACTGCCTTTCACAACTCCTCCCTGACAACTTGGAAGAGCAGGATTGACAGGTTCCCCAAGGGACAAATCAGCTGAATCTTAAAGGTATCTTTGTTGACTCTGGTGTTAATGACTTCAGATATTTAGAAATTACAAAGGAGGGCACCAACTGAGCCATACTTCATCCAATTCATTCGACTCTTACTTCCTATTGTTTTTCTGGAAAAATCCCAATAGTGAAAGAAAAATTAAGGGAAAGATCCCAATTTATGCTCTGATGTAAAGATATTACTCTTAAAATTTTCTAATTGTGCTAATATATGAGGACAAAGACCACAGATTATTGTAAATCCTCCCCATCCACCAAAAAAAAAAAAAAAAAAAAATTCACAGTACTTATTACATTCAGAAAATAAAGCACAAGTCAGTGTGGTGGTAAAAGCCTATAATCCTAGCTACTCTGGAGACGGAGGCAGGAGGATCTTGAGTTTAACACCAGCCTGAACAATTTACCAAGGCCTTGTCTTAAGGGGAGAGGGGTGTGTAGGATGCAGCTCAGTGGCAGAACACCAGCGGATGGGTTTGATGCTTAGTACTGCAGAAAAAGAAAGACAAGACAGCACAGTTTTTAAATTTCTCCATGGAAGCTTAATTTAATTTTAGCACAAACCAAAAACACAGTAGTGCCTTTAATATGATGAGCACCAATGGGAAACCTGAAGCTTAAAATGAGTGTAAAAAATTGAAGACTGACATTACTTACTGGTAAGTGGAAATGTTTAAGCATCAGGGAAGTGTATGCACAGGGAAATGGTGGGTTGGAGATTCTCAAATTCCTTCATCAAGTAGGAAGGTAGGTACTGCTTTCTTATTTTTGACCAAATTAGGGAGCTAAAATTTTACCTTCCCTAAACTGGAAACAAAATAGCACCTACATATAAAAGCATTTCCATAACAGTACAATATTAAAGTTTAAAAAAAGAAAACTTGTCTTCAATACTTCCTTGAAGCCAAAAACCCCCCAAGCTCATTTACAAAAATGAAGATTTTAAGGATGCAAATGATCAGCTCGTCCTGAGAAAACTTGGAAATACCAAGTAAACTACGAAGGCACAGGAATGAAAAAGGTGCCGAAGAATGTAAACATAACTAGAAACACACACTCACAAGGAATCATTAAAACTACGGGTCACCCCCTGACTTCATTCAACTGCTCACCCATCATCCCCTAGGCCCTCTGACCACCCCATCCAAAAGAGTTGTCTTTGCTGGGTGTGGCGGCACAGGCCTGCAAATCCTAGGGCACTGGAGGCTGAGGCAGGAGGATCGCTGGACATTCACGACCAGACAAAGCTACATATAGTTGAGGTCCTGTCTCAAACAAAGCAAAGAAAAGGAAAACAAAACAAAACAAGCTGTCCTACGGGCTGGGGATATAGCTCAGTGGAATAAGTGCCTGCCTAGCAAGCACAGGGTCCTGAGTTCAATCCCCAGTACCGCCAAAAAAAACCAAGTTGTCCCTGTCATACTCTGCTCCGGTACCCTGACATTTTCCCCCACAGCAGTTACTACCACAGGCCGTTATAGAGCTACATTGGTTGACTGTTTGCATTCCCACTAAAACATACACCCAGTGAGGACAGAGCTTTCGTCCGTTTTGTTGCTATATCCGCCTGGAAGTACATGGCTGGTACATTAATGATGAAGCTGAAGCACAGAGGGGAAAGGGTCTCCTCGAGTTCACAGAAGTAGAACCCTGTCTGCTCTTTCCACTCCACCAAACCAGTCTGTGTCTGCACGTGATTCTATGTAACAGATTTCTTCTTTTTTAGTGCCAAAGAAAATAGATGTTACCCAAAAAACCTGGCACAATGGATAGCATTTAAACTTTACATGCTTCACAAACCAAAACTGAACTCAAATTCCATAAGCACACAGGATTATCCCCTAAAACAGAAAGGCACAACCACTCATAGTTCTTCTAAATTCCTCCAGGAGTTGGTGTGTAAGTTTTAAGAACCACCCCACTTACCGACTGAAAACCCACTTAACCAACCTAGAATGGCCGATTAACCTTGCATTTGTTCACTCCAAAGCCAGGATAGCTCCTCTCTGGATATATTTCATCTGGCAATTTATGCAAGGGAAGGCAACTGTCGCTGAAACCCCTTTAGTTCATTTAAAAGTATCTATCACATCTCACAAAACACTGAACATAAAAATTAACTCTTGGTTAAGTTTTAGATTTGAGAACAGTAACTATCTCTGAGCCATCATCAGACTGCGACCTTCGAGGTCTTTCATTCAAAACCCAAGAATCTAAAAGAAACTCGGAGGGAGAGAGGGGTAAGAAGAGGGGTAAGAGTGGGAAAGGGTGGAGCCGAAACATTTACATAGACCAAATTCTAATGACACTTCGCCCAAAGTCAGCTTCTCGCCAAAAGGCTGGGCCTCATTGACCCAACTTGTGCCGTCTTCTCGGATCACCCTCCTTGCAGAGTGAGGAGCGCATGGCCAGTACCCCGTGCGGGGAACGTCCCCAACCTAGAATGGGACACGCTAGGGCAGGACGGCTTGCTCAGCGTCTCTCAAAAGTCTTGTCATCTCAAGGAGTTAACTTAAAGGGACGCCCCAAGACGCTGCAGGGCAAGAGAGTTGCCCTGAGACGGGGAGTCGGGTGGGAAGCAGCAGACGAAAAGGCGCGGACGCGATAAACAACCCCTGGGAAGAGGCAGTGAGGACCCGGGTCAAAGAAGCAGGGTCAGCCCAAGGCAGAGGTGAAGGAGGCAGAGATGCGCCCAGGGTGGGATGGGCGCGCGCCGGGGAGGGGGCGCGCGCGGGCTGGGGGAGGGGAGCGTGTCCGGGGCGGGGCGGAAGGGCGCGAAGAGGCGGGATGGAGAGGGCCAGGCCGGGAGGGGCTTTACCTGCAGCTCCGCCCGCTCCACCTCCCACTGGGCTCTCTCCACCTCGAAGCGGGCCCACTCGTGCTGCAGGAAGTGCAGGATCCCCGGGAGGCTGTACTGGGCTCGGGCCGCCCCCGCCGTGGCCGCCCCGTCGCCGGCCGCGGCAGCCTCCGCCAGAGGCCCGAGCCCCTTAGCACCGCCGGCGCCCGGGTGGTTGTTGCTGAAGAAGACGCCGGGACCCGCCTGCTCGTCCATCGCGGCCTCAGAAACCCAGGGAGCTGCCTGGGCGCCCAGCACAGGAGGCAACGGCAGCGGCCAGCAGCACCTCCTCCTCCCTCCGCCGCTCCCCGCCCACACCCCAGTCAGCAGAGAGCAGCAGCCTGGGCGCGGGGGCAGGCCGAGCCCGTGACGGGCCGGGAAGTGGGTCAACCACGGCGCGCGGCCGCCCGACGCTTGCTGGGAAATGTAGGCGCGGGGCGCGGCGCGCGCTCGGCCTGTGGGATTGCGCCAGGCGCGGGCATGGCTCTGGCCCCGCCCCAGCCACCGTGCGGGGGCCGCGGGGCGGGAGCACCCGGTTCCTCCCCCGGGCGAGGCGGGGCTACACCGTGCGGGCGGGCGCGCTGCAGTTCGAGCGCGGAAGTTCTCAGGCTGCGCTCTGTATTGCAAACATACACACGGAAGTTAACGCGCCAAGATACCAGCCCGAGCTGCGTATTTTAGAGGTTCCTGATCATTTTGTTAAGAAACCAATTACAGTGTCGGGACCGGCCGCAGGATGGAGGTTCTCCAGTCGGTGCTCACTTCGAAGTTTCTGTGATCCTAGACGCCCCTCTGCCTCTGCTCCGACGATCGTGTCTCTGTCGCACCTGCCTTTTTTACCCAAGGGGGTTCAAATCGCCTGCCTAATGAGCTTTGATTTGTAAGGAGCTGTGATAACCTAACCTCTCTCCTAAGAGTCAACACAGCAACTTTCCGGGGCTTCTTCTAAATTGTGGTTTGTTGACAACTGTCTGCAAGCACAACTAAAATCGCTTTCTCTTTGTGGTGATCTCACAGCCAATTCTGTGAGTTTCAGATATCCAGTAACATGCTCTGTAGGGTTTTTGTTTTTTTGGAGGAGGAGGGTCTCATTTTTCCTGTCTTCCTGCGCAGTTTTTACTGAACTCAACTAATACTTTTCGTTGTCGGTTGTATGCTGCGCTGCGTGTAAATAGATGACACAGTTCCTGTCATCAAAAAGAGACTGGCCAAAAAAAAAGAATGGCAAAATTTCACAGCGCCCTAAAACTACATTAAATGAAAAAAGTCCCTTTCTGTAAGTATCCAGGCACCTCTCCGTCCTGTTCCCAGTTTCTACCACAGGTTCACTGGAGTAATGCAAAGCTCCCCCCCCCCCCCGCCCACACACACACGGGCAGTGCTGAGAATCCCACCAGGGTCTCAGACTTGCAAGCGTTCTGCATCTTGTCCCAGGCCCAAGGTCTTCACAAGTGACTATTTTTTTGTCATCCTAACAAAGTATTTTGTGGTCCTTTTGTGAGATAAGCTTTTGGGACATCAGACATAATGGCAAAAAAAAAAAAAAAAAGATACAGGGAGGGTGGTGAGGGAAGGACATCCTGTCCCTGACACCACCCTGCATGCCTGCTTGTGGAAAGAACAGGAAACACAGTGTCTGCTCTGCTTACAAGTAAGTATGGAAAGCTCTTCCAGTCATTCAATATTTCTGCTTTGTGAATTCACTCATTATCATAAAAAGTTGATCCAGGACTGGCTGACTCGTTTTGGCTGTAAGTGTCCTTCGAAATACAGTCCAGTCCTCATGTCCAGATCAAAACACGAAAGTCCAAAGGAACTGAGGCTTAGCCACAGTGAGGCCTTGAGTGAGTGGCAGGGCCATGAGTACTCCGATTTCCTGACTGCTAGTTCAGCGGTCTTTTAACAGCTTCAACTTAGCTCATTAGATCTACAGGCTACCAACGAGACAGTACTGCAGTAGGGCCCTTTTAGAGGGGTAGGAACGGCTGGGAATGCAACTCGGACACTCTGCCACCCGGCTACATTCCCCAGTCCCTCTAAATTTTGTTGCTGTTGTTTGGGGGCAAGGTCTTACTAAATTGCCTAAATCGGTTTAATTTTTCCTCTTCCTGCCTCAGCCTTCCCAAGTGGTGAGATTATAGGCATGTGCCGCTGCCCTGCTGGATTTTTTTTTTTCATCTGAAGGGTTTAAGTAATCAACTAGTTTGAATGTTAATAGCTACTTTTTCCCTAAAAGAGGATGTAACAATTGCTAAATGAGTCCACAACAGATTATATAACAATTAAATGTATAATCTGGACTATCATACAAATAGAAAAGCATAGTTTTAACTCACAGTTCAAATTTATTACAGAATACTCTACTTTTCAAGGATTCTATACCCAAAATAGTACTGATGATGTATCATGAAAACATCAATGTATCAAAATGTTGAGTGGTTACTGGAAGAAGTGGTGGTGGGGAATTGGATTCAAAAAGATGTGTTAGATACATAGACAACTCCCCACAGATAAAAGTTGAGTCCTACATATTTTTGCTTAAATTTTTAAAGACACATTTTTTTTACAAGTTTCAACCTATTCTTCACGTATTCTATCTTTTCCCTTCTATTCAGCAGGCTCTCAATATGCTGTTGTTCAATATGTGTTAAACATAGTAGCTGCGGTTGTCCTGTGTAATGGAAAATTCTGCCATTATCTGGTTATCTCCTTTCCCAGATTTCCCCTTAGAGGCAGGACTCAGAATAACAGGAGTAGGAGAGTAGTAGAACCAGCTCAGAGACACATCCACATAAACTTAGTATTTACATGAGCTGATTGTATTAAAACTCAAGGGGCTGGCGATGTAGCTCAGTGGCACGGCACCTGCCAAGCACAAAGTCCTGAGTTCAATTCCCACGCCAAAAAAAAAAAAAATTAAAACAAGCAATTCATACAAATCCACTATAAGAGCAAAGAAAATTTAAATAATATGGTTCTTAGTATATGACTATAGCCAGATTAATGCTGCAACCTTTAAAACATGAACAAAAGTTAACTAGAAGTGGGTGGAGTTTTCAAAGTAAGATTCAAATACTTCAGGAAGAAACAGTACAGTGTACATAAGTCAAAAAACTCTAATATGGTTAACACATAAAGAGCAAGATGAAAAGTAGTAACAATCACTGTGCAGCTAATATTTAAATTGAGCATTTACTCAATAACAAGGATTCATTTTACATACATGAATCCAGTCCAGTGTCCCCAGGACATAATTACTAACACAGTCTTCACCAGGCAGCTAAGGGCGTTATCACCTGGTAACTCACGCCAGCGTGAAATACATTGAGGAGGTCAAGGCAGGAGTCAGATTACCAGGGCCTCCGGGATTTCATGAAGGAATTGGTCCCCATACTAAGGTAACTAACTGAAAAGCAATAAAGACACATAGAAGGATTATTTACTTATTTTGGTTTTTGAGACGATCTCGCTAAGTATTCCAGGATGGCTTTGAATTAACTCCCTGTGATCCTCTCATCAGCCTTAAATCCCTCGAAGTGTAGGCAGGTGTATTGGCCGAATCCTGCCCGTCAGGGGGCTGAGGCAGGAGCCTCACCTCTGAGGGAGATTTACCAATGGATAGTGAGGGAGAAAGTGGGAAGTATCCGTGATGAATCAAAAATTTATGGTCGAACAACAGAAGAGTTAAGCCTTTTATTGGGAAATCACAGGTTTTAGATAAAGAGATGAGTTCGATTTTAAATTAGTTGAAAAAAATTAATGGAGGGGTCTCCCGCCAACAAGTAGGCAGTCACACACAAGAATCTGAAAAGCGGAGGGCTGGGGATGGAACTCAGCGGCACAGCGCCTGCCTGGTAGGCGAGAGGTCCTGAGCTTGATTCCTGGTAGCAAAAGAAAAAGTGAAGAGAGGCCGGGCTCCTGCCTACCATAAACTGGAATCCCTGCCTGTCGCTCTCTTCACATCCCTCTACACACAACTCCCTTTTCTTACCATAGTGTGTGAGCATTTTACTATATCTGTCTAATGCAAACCTACTTTTTGTACGTGTGCCTCAGGCTCTTGCTTTTTTTTTTCTTTCTTTTGAGACAGGGTCTCGCTATGCAGTTCAGACTGACCTTGAGCTCAATTTGTAGCCCAGGATGGCCTCGAACTCCCAACCATCTTCCTTCCTCAGCCTCCCAAGTGCTGGGATTGTAGGCGTGCACCACCACGCCCAGCGAGGCTCTTGCTAAAATTGCCTCGGTTGCACTGAAACTTGCAACCCTCCTGTTTCAGCCTCGCAGATTACTCGGTACTGGGACTACAGGCATGTACCACTATGCCTGGCTGAAAACCCTTATGTTCAACTGCAGACAGCTTATTGGAAACACTAACATGTTGGTGCACGTGAGAAATCTGGTCCCCCTATGCGAAGATTAACAACTGTATAGCCCTAAATCACCTGGCTTAGATGCACACTGGTTTGTCATTATCCTTGACAAGTCAGACCCAGGGCTGACCCTCCAACCCCTCTCACCACAGACATACACAGTAGAGGGGTCACATGTGCACAGTAGTAGTATATCAACAATTGTATTTTCACTCAAAACAGCTCAAACTTCATTAAACCTTCTGACTAGCTCCTTAAAAACTCATAGCCAACTAAAATGCCATTAACAAAAGGTAATGTTTAGGTATATCAAAATACAGTGTTTAGGTGTATCAAAGTACTTGTGGTCAGCCAGCCATAGGGGTACACACCTGTAATCCCAGCGCTCTGGGAGGCTGAGGCAGGAGGGTTGCAAATTCAACAATATCACCAAGAATATCTGTGGCAATTTAAGAAATCTCCCAGCCATTTTCTTGGAATTAGGAAAACAATGACCCAATATCATTTTCATGTCTACTCCAAAAAATAATGCTTCCTACAACTATCAAAAGTCAAACCCATCATGTTATAATTCCTTTAGGAAATTGGTATGCTAATCTTATTTTTAAAAAGTCAAATGCAACAATATTTACTAAAATGAAAAACTGGAAACAATGTACCCAAGTAAATAAGAGTTGCTGTCAATAACAATACACCAATTATTTAGCTATCAAAAAATGAGCATTAGTAAATCTATCCTGTAGTATGAGTATTACTATGGCAAAATACTTAGAAAATCAATAGCAAAGGCAGGATAAAACCATGTATGATAATTACAACTATACAAAGAGACTCAAATGTTCACATTAATTTGTTCTAGATGCTAATTTTCCCAAAAACTTAATGAGTGCAAGTTTTATGATTAAATTAATTTACAAGGTATAAATTACCTTTTTTCCTGACTCTACTTTTACACTCAGACAAGATTGCAGTATTTTTTGTTTCACAAAATGAGAAGCATTTTCCTATATAACTAGAAATAGGTTAGAAAGAAGAGATCTAAAGAGATTAATAATCAAAGTTTTAAAAAAGTCAAATAAATGCCCTTAAATTTTCACAGATTCCTTGAATTTTGGTTTTTTTTTTTTTTTTTCTTTTTTGAAACAAAGTCTCACTATATGGTTCAGGCCAGCCTGGAACTCAGGGCAGTCTTCCTGCCTCAGCCTACCAGGATTCTTAGAATTTTAATTCTAGAACTGAACAGGGTTAAGAATAAAAGAAGTATATGTGTATAAGAATAATAGTGCTTGAAGTGGAAACCCACAAGTTCCAATAACCAAAAAGAAGAAGTAGAAAAATTGTGGGTAGGGAACAAATGAATACATTTTCTATTAGGAAAAGAAAGGACAGTGTTAACGGGTTACTTAGACCAACAAAATGGTAAAATGCATGACTTTCATATATTCAGTCCCTCCCCATATATTTGTTTAGTGACAGCATCAAAATGAGCTTAGGGTAATTCTAAATTACACTGACATGAAATTCTTATTGAAGTAAAATTCTATAAAGTCCATAAACTATCAATTTGTAAGCTTTCATATGGGTAAGAACTAGAAATGCACTTATAATGATTAAGAATTAAAAGTATGCAAATTGATGGGAAATATTGACAAGAAATTTATTTATTTATTTTATTTATTGAGACAGGGTCTTGCTATGTAGTTCAGGCTGGCCTTGAACTCACTTTGTAGTTGATAGAAACCGAGAGCCCACACGGAACCAGACCAGACCTTCTGACACGAGAGAAGTCTCTATTGGAGGAGGGACAGAGTAGCAGGCTACCTAGCGAACCAAGGTAGCCCCGAGCTGAGGAAAGCATGGGCCTTTAAGCTCTTTTTTCTGGCGGGGGTGGGGTGGGGTAAGGAGATGTCCCTGGGCCAGAACAGGCCGAGCCCTGAGCTGCCGGGAGGGTGTCCCGGCCAGAAGCCTGAACGGCAGGAGATGCCCATGTCAGAATGACCTGAGCAAGTGAACTGCCACAGCGAATGAGGGTGGGGATAGCTTTTGTGGCGGAGGGGAACTGAAGTGGAACAGGTAAGGGAACGAGAGAAATATTGAGAGTTAAAGTTTTCCCATGAGGGGGGTGAGGCTGGCTGCCTTGTGACTTATCAGTAGTCCAGACTGGCCTCCAACTGGCAGTGATCCTCCTGCCTCAGCCTTGCAAGTGCTAGGATTACAGATGTGTGCCACTGTGCCTGGCCAAGAATTTTTAACTATAGTCTACCCATTTCTGGTATCAGTCTAAAAATTGCAATTAAGATGAAAAAAAGTTTGGCCCTGCATCAAGGCCAGCAGTTTTCTGAAGCTGTTAAGTTTCAAGCAGGAGCCTAAAGTGGTATCTTTCTATGCTCTGTTGGCCATTTCAGAACTTTAAAAATGTAACGGTCAATTCATTAGAAATAAATAAATAAATAAATAAATTTTACTCCGCCCAGCCCCCGGGGTGTGCCAGGCACTCCGCCTGGTCCCTGGACCTCCGGCCCGCACTCAGGGTGTGCCAGGGGCTCTGCCTCGCCCCCAGGGCATGCCAGCCACTCCACCCCACCTCCGAGGTATACCAGGCACTCTGCCAGGCCGTCCGGATGGCCCTGAAGACTCGCCTGAGCCTATAGACATGGACGCGCTGACAGAGCCTGGCGGTTCGCTGTGTAACCCCGTAACCCGCCTACCCGACCAACACTCAACGGCTGTGAGGGCTGGCCAAAGAGTGCTTCTCCACCTCCTGCCGTAGCAGTTTGTGTACACCCATATATTATACAGCACATTTAGAAGCAGCCAAGTCTCTGCCCAAAGAGCATGAGGGAGTAAATAAACCAAAAGTGCAGTTATTACCAGTGGGAAGACCACCGACAGGGCGGTAGAACAACGGAGGTGAAGTGGAGAAAACTGAGTAACTGAACGAGCCATCATCTGTATAACTGAGTGATAGGGGCGGGGATGACATTATGTAATGCAATATCCAGCGGTGGCCCCTACTATTTTCTCTGTAAGTTGGTGTTTCCTTTACTGTTTTTGTGTTAACAAATGCAAAGACAACACTGTGTAATACAGCATCCAGTGATGGTTCCCTACTGTCTCCTCTGTAATTCGGTATTTCCTTTATTGATTTTGTTTAACAAATACAAAGATAACATTATGTTATACAGCATCCAGTGCCAATTCCCTACTATCTTCTCTATAACTTTCTATATTTTCTGTATTGTTTCTGTGTTATTCTGGGTTCTTTTGTCTTAAAAATAAAATAAAATAAATGATGAAAAAAGTGAATAGTAATCCATTTGATTAAATGGGGTGTGTGTGTGTGTGTGTGTGTGTGTGTGTGTGTGTGTGTGTGTGTTGTCTCTCTGAGATAGGGTTTCACTATATAGTTCAGGCTAGCCTTGCACTCACTTTGTATCCTAGGCTGGTCTCAAACTTGCAATGATCTCTGCCTCAGCCTCGGAGACTGCTGCAATTACAGGTATGCACCACCATGACCAACTGATTAAATGTTTTGAAAATTTGAGTAATTATATCCATTATTGACATTGTTTGAATAAAAAGAGATATTGGATGTCACATGTCTAATACAGTGCCTGGCACACAAGAATAGCAGTTCTTATTGATAGTAATGAAGTACAATATTTTAACTTCTGTGCCTGCATTATACATTTAATGTGTTTTATGCTGTCATACTGTGGCAGTAATTTCACACACATGTAAAGACTATTTATCAGGTTGAATAGTATTCTATGACAATTTAAAAGGATTGCCCAAAGATTCATTCACTTGTTTTATCATTCTCTTGGCAAAAGTGGACATATACAAGTACTTTTTAGATATGTAGAAGATCATAGAGAGAATACTTACTAAATTTTCCTTTCAATTTTATAGATAAGCAAACTGAGGGCCAGGTGTGGTGGCGCATGCCTGTAGTCCCAGCACTTGGAGGACTGAGGCAGGAGGATCACTGCCGGTTTGAGGCCAGCCTGGGCTACATAGTAAGACCCTGTCTCAAAAAACAAAACAAAACGAGAAAACTGAAGTCCCAAAGGGTTAGAGGGTCCAAAGTTTTATCCCTCACTGATAGTAGAACCTATTCAGAAAGGATCATTTGACTTCTGAGCTTATTCACTAGTCAAGTTGAGAATTCAAATGTATAATATTTATGAGAATTTGTAAAGCAAAGAGCAGATACTTTATTTCTTACACTATTAAAAGCACTCAGATTATGCTTCATCACCTACTAGCTATAATGATGTTTTTCCTATCAGCTTCATGACACTGAATGATCACAGAGTTTCAGGTTGAAAAGAATCTCACTGGTGGGCAATGAAATTAATAAATGTAAATATTAAAACAGATTTTCCTTTTGTAGACGTGACTGTATAAAACTAGAAGGTAAACTGTTGGTGGCTTAGAAGAGTTTAGAGAAAGTGTAACGATGTACTAACAGAAAGAGAAAAGAAAGGAGAGACCACAGAAGACAGAAAGGGAGAGAGGAAAAGAGAAACTCTGCTAATGCATGAAGTCGACCCTGACAAAAAGGATGAAGGAAAAAAGCCTAGGACATACCAACAACAGCAAAAATTAGCCAAGGCAGAAATAAATACTGTATAAATAGACAGGTGGAGCCAGGCATGGTGGCGCACGCCTGTAACGCCAGCACTTGGGAGGCTGAGACAGGTGGATCATTGCGAGTTCCAGGCCAGCTTGGGCTACAAAGTGAGCTCAAGACCAGCCTGAACTACATAGTGAGACCCTGTCTCAAAAAGACCAAAAAGTAGAAAATAAACAACAACAACAAAAATAGCTGCAAAGGAGTGATATGCATGTGTGCAAAAAATACAATTACTGTTTGAGTCAACAATTTTACTTCCTAGGTATATACTGAAGAGACTTAAAAACATATGTCTACACAAAAACTTGTATATAATTGTTCAGAGCATCATTATTACTAATAGCCAAAAGGTAAAAACAACCCAAACGTCCTTCAGTTAATGAGTGGATAAATAAAATGTGGTATGCATGCAACAGAATATTATTCTTCCATAAAAAAACCAAAGTTGTGCTGATTCATGATACAGCATGACGTCAAGAAGCCAGGCACAAGAGACTACATATTATATGAAATGTCCATGGTAAGAAAATCTATTGTGACAGGCTGGGGAGAAAATGTAGAGATTGTGAGAATGACAGCTAAAGGATACAGGGTTTCTGTCTGAAGTCATAAAAATGTTCAAAATTGACCATGGTGATGATTGTACTACTTTGTGAATAAACTAAAAACCATTGAATTGGACACTTTAAATGTGTGAATTGTGAATTAATGCGTGAAATGTGTGAATTGTGACTTTGAATGTGAATTAACTTTAATAGACTTTTAGCAAAAATAAAAACAAATTTAAAAAGGAGAAAAACTTTGAAATCCAGGTTAAAAAACGCTACAGAAAATAAGTCAGTGAGAAAACAGATGAGAGGAAGGGCCTTTCTGAGATATCTAAAGGACTGAGAAAGAAAGCATGGATGTGTGAGCCACCACCTGGCGTAGGGGAGGGAGCGAGGGCAGGCTATGTATCGCCGTGGCCCTGGGGTTACGCTCCGGGTCTTCACCCTGAGCTACACCACCAGCCCTTTTTATTGTATTTTGAAACAGGTCTTGCTGAACTGCCATTGCCCAGGCTAGGCTCAAACTCACGGCTCTCCTGCCTCAGCCTGCCAAGTGCTGAGCAGAGGTGCGCGCCCCACATCCAGCTTTGTACTTTGAAATGGTCAGAAAAGTCACTCGCTTTTAATATACTCAGTGCTACCTTATCTGGGTGGAACTTGGGTGTTTAAAACTTGCTAAATGCTATGGCAAACATTCATTTCATCAATTATCTATTTTGCATGATAAAATTCCCATTACATGAGAGACTAGCGTAACTATAATTATGATTAATTCATTTTTGTATGCCTTGAGGCACTTAGCTTGATGCTATACACAGTAGGTATTCAATAAATATTTAATGAATGAAACTAACCAGCATAGGCACAATCCAAAGCTCTGTAATTACAAAACAAAACTTACGACCAATTTTAGCCTTTAGTAAAAAGCAGGACATTATTCCACATTTGAAATATTTTAATGGATCTTTGAGAATTTTAATTCAGTTAATAACTAAGTTAAACACAAGCTTAATTTAGTACTTTAATATGAAAATAAAAAAGATCCATCAGAAAGATAAGGATATTTTAGGGAAATGCATAGAAAATGCGATTTTATTCATAGTATATACACCATGAAACAGACTTTCTACTATTTTGGTTATGTAAAAATTGAAAACCTGCTTGTTTTTTAATTGAAAATTTTTATGACAAATATTTGAATTTTCACCTGTTTTTTCCCTGATAATATCCATAGGCTGCCTACTACATGATACAACTATGTGTTTAGCATTAAACTTAAAAAGACTATGGCTCGGCGTTTAAAAGATAAATTGTGGCCTGGGGTATAGCTCAGTAGTTAGAGCACATGCTTAGCATGCACAAGACCCTGGATTCAATCCTCACAACCAAAACAACAACGAAAAGTTAATTGAAGACATTATTGAGAGAACAATGAAAATACATTCACTACATAATTTTTTTAAAAAATCACTCCTTAGAAATCAGTAAGTGGTGTGAACATTATTTCACATTTGACCTCCTTGGAAGCAATGTGATACCAATATACAAATAAATTACAATTAGTGGCTATCACCAACTAGATTAAAATACAACTAAAAAAGAACAGAAGAACACATTTAAAAAAAGCTTGTCTTTAGCTTAATTGTTGGTGTAGAATGTACGGCAGGGGCTGGCTGCCTGGCAGCCGCTCTAGCCTTGCTTGCTTGGCTTGCTCGGACAGCAGTTTCCAGACGCACTTTCAACTCCGGAGCAGCCCCCATTACTGCCTTGAAAGCGTGTGGGTACAAAGGTCCAATATGCATTAAATTCTGGAGTGCAAACTCATGAAGATCTTTAGAAACTGAACTTGCTGAGGCAAAAGAACTTTCATCCAGCAGGTAAGAGATCAGAGTGGGAGCTAAGAGAGCAAGTAACTGGACTCCTGTAAACAAAGGTAACAGAGAGGGTCTGATTTCAGAGTGTGCATTATTTGAATTTTCTTCAAAAACTAAGAATCTTTTTATATATATAGGTATAATTATATTTTAGAGGCAAATTAGACTTCACTAACATCTCTGAAATGGTCCCCTTTCAGATAAGCATTATAGCTATAAAATAACCAAGCAGTGTAATTTCAACTCTCAAGTCAGATTAATCTGTAGGTTAGTGAGATGTATCAATACAGTAATAAGCACCATCAGATTACAAAGGCTTTTGTATCATACCAAGAAGAAAAGTACATCGTTGGCTTTTTAAAAAGTTAATATGTAGTGCTAAACATCACGCACAAACAGAGGGCTGAAGTATAAGCAAAACTGAGGGGTGGAGGGTCATTCCGTGGCGTTTGCCTCATCCTCAGGATCCAGGTTCAACCGCCTCAATCGCAGACACTAGCAAACAGAGGCAAGTCTGCTCCACTAAGGAATATAACACTACTGGATGGGTATAGTCAAATAAATGACTGTACATTAACTTAAAGGCAGTATTTTATTTATTTATTTACTGGGGGCCGGGGGGGAACCAGGAATCAAACTCAGGACCTTGTGCTCGCCAGACAGATGTTACGCCACTGAGCTCTATCGCCAGCCCTAAAGGTAATATTTTAGAGTTACACACACACACACACACACACACACACACACACACACACACTTTTTTTGTGAGCTGGAGATTAAATCCATGCTAGGCAAGTACTCCACCACTGAGCTACGTCCTCAGCCCTCTTTTTTATTTTTTAGATAAGAGTCTCACCAAACTGCCCAGGTGGGTCTTGATATATTGTTCAATTCCCAGATTGGGCTCAAATTTGTGATCTCCTCATCAGTATCACAGAGTGCTGGGATTATAGGTATATACTACTATTCCAGGCTTAGTACTTAAAAGAGTTGAATTTTTTTTTGAAGAAGAAGAAATCTTTTTTTTTTTTTTTTTTGCTGTACTGGGGATCGAACTCAGGACCCTGCGCTTGCTAGGCAAGCGCTTATTCCACTGAGCTATATCCCCAGCCCCAAAAGAGTTGAATTAACTCAGGATCAATTCCTAAAGAAGTACACTAATTTAAAATTAAATTTACTATAAGGACAAGCAAGGATGCCAAGCGTGGTGGCTCATGCCTGTAATCCCAGCGCTTAGTAGGCTGAGGCAGGAGTATCTCTGTGAGTTTGAGGCCGGCCTGAACTGCAGAGCAAAGACCGTCTCAGAAGACAGAAAAGACCACAAAAAAAAAAAAAAAAAAGCATAGGCAAGGAAGAGAATCTTGAAAAGTATAATTGACATTCAATCATAAGGCACCAGTTTAAAATTTTATTCTTTTTATAACAATTACAAATCATATTAAAAAAACAAATTATATCTTAATAAAATCAAAACTTAAGCTTAATGCTTAAGAAACGTATACATTAAGCTGTATAAATCTGGTTAAGTGCAGGTACATGGTGGTTCTCCATTAAATAAGAAATGTAAAAATTTGAGGTACTTTAACAATGATGTTTGCTACTCATATTGATCTACTTATGTTTGTTATAAGGCCTTTAAACCTCTGTTTTGAAGAGCAGAATGTTATTTTAAAAATCTATTAAGCATGTTGGGAAGGTGAGGCAGGAGACTGTAAATTCAAGTCCAGCCTAGGCAACTTAGTAACTTAGTGAGACCTTGTCTCAAAACAATAAAATAGGCTGGTGAGAAAGCTGTGTGAAGGCCCTGGGTTCAATCCATAGTACTGTATAAAAACAAGCCAACAAACCAAACTAAACAGACAAACACAAAAACAAACATCTACATTTTTCCTAGTTATTTGTTTGTTTGTTTGTTCAAGAAAGGGTCTCATCATTATGCAGGTCAGGCCAGCCTTTAATTCACTATGTAGGCCAGGCTGGCCTTGAACTTGTGGGAATCCTCCTGCCTCAGCCTCCCAAGTGCTAGGACAAGAAGCATGTGCCACCATGCCCAGCATTATTTCCCAGTTCTTAAAGAATACATTCTAAAATATTAAAAACTCAGTGTGTTGAAATGTTATCAGTGGGGCTAGGGATGTGGCTCAGCGGCATAAGCGCTTGTCTAAGAAGCCTAAAGTCATGAGTTCAATTCCCAGTACCAAAAAAAAAAGAGAAACGCTATCAGTAATTCCTGCTCAAAAAAATACATAAATCAATAATTACATTAGTAACACAAGCAAATACATTATGCTTTCAGATAGCAATTGTCCCTTAGTAAACTTACTGTTGCAGACCCCCATGTCTAAAGTCAAATAAACTAGCTATAAAATACAAATCAGCATTTGAACTAGTGACTGGCTTATTTATTTATTGACAGGGTCTCACTAGTTCAGGCTGGCCTTGAACTCACTCTATAGTCCAGGCTGGCAGCCTCCCGAGTGCTGGGAGTCCAGGTGTGCACCACCAGATCCAGCTGGACTAGTGGCTTTTTTTTGTCATTTTGAGACAGGGTCTCCCTGTGCAGTTCAGGCTGGCCTTGAGCTCACTTTGTAGCCCAGGCTGGTCTCAAACTCGCAACGATCCTCCTGCCTCAGCCTCCCAAGTGCTGGGATTACAGGCATGCGCCACCACACCTGGCTCACCAGTGGTTTTGTTAAAGAAAATACTTACTGTTTTGTTCTTCGCCAAGAGCAACCAATGTCTCAAGAACTTTAATTCCTTCTTGAACAGCCAAAAGTTCTGTATTACTGGCTGGTCTGTTTCTTTCAACAGCTTTCAGCTTTTCCACCACTATTGGTGCTAATGAATGTATATAGGGAGTTGAAAGGGCACGATTGGAATGCTGGAAGACTGAGAGGAGAAGCTGGTAACATTTGGCCTGAACCTGTGTAGGAAAATCATTTCATCAGTTAATGTGCAATAATTTTCATTTAAGTTTTTAACAATCATGCTGTATTTTAATATTTACTGAAAAGAAGGGGTACCACAGGATGAAAACAGAAGTACCATTTTCCACTAAGAGAAATGGAGGAGAATGATGGAACTTTCAATGCTAAATAAAACTGGAAAGAGGGCCAGGGGTACAGCTCAGAGGTATAGCGCCTGCCTGATAAGCGCGAGGTCCTAAGTTCAGTTCCTGGTGTCCACCTGCCTCAAAAAAACCCTGAAATTAATTCTCATATTTCTAGAGTGTGGCAGAGCAAGAAACCAGGAATTTCAACTTCTGTTTTTAATTCTCCCTTTAACATACAACTATCTTTCTCATTTTAACCTGATATAGTACAGAAGGTGACTACAGGAATAATCTTTAAAAAGCTATAAAAATACACTGAGCTGTATAAGAACACAAAAAAACTATAAAAACACATTGAGCTACATAGCACATGCCCATAATCCCAGCACTTGGGAGGCTGAGGCAGGAGGACTGCTATGAAGTTGAGGACAGCCCAGGCTACATAGTAAGTTCATGGCTAACCTGAACTATATAGTGAGACCCTGTCTCAAAAAACCGAAAAAATAAATAAATAAAAGACAGAACATTTCACCAAACTACAGGACAAATAGTGAATAAAACTGTTTCAGCGCTTTGGGAGAATACAAATTTCCAAACTTCACTGGAATCAGAAATACCAGGGAACATTTTGAAAATACCAACCTCTGAGCCACAAGTCTAAAGACCCTAATTCAGGAAGCTAGTGATAGTGGCCAACAATGTTCCCAAACTGGTTTTCTTTTCCTCCTGATATATATAGCAGGTTTGAGAATGATTAGTTTAGACTTCAATATTGTAAAGACATACTTTCTAAATAGATTTGAGGACTGGGGATATAGCTCAGTAGCACAACACCTGCCTGGCAAGTGCAAGGTCCTGAGTTTGATTCGTGGTACCAAAATAATAAAAATAAATTTTTTTTGAGTTTTTAATAGGTTCATTAAAACATGTAGTAATGTAAATTTATCCTTTAATATCTTTGTTATCATGTATATAAATATTGGAAAACATCAAAGACTCATGTACAGTCTCTATCAATGGTACAAGGTTAGTAAACATTTCAGATATTAGAGAATTTCTGCATATGTGAGTAAACATACACATCTCTGCATTGATGTTTTCTAGGTTTTTCCAGTTAAAAGGCATGCTGCAAATACTTAGGTTTTCATTATCTGCATCACATTTTTAGGAACCATTCTGAACTTTCCTTGACAGAGTATAACTTACCCATGGGTCACATGAATTTAATGCATTTTTAAATCTGCTCATGCAGCCACTCTGTAATGACTGGACGCCTATTATTTCACTACCAGCAGACCACAGCAACAGCGCAATTGCTGTCAGCATGCTGACTTCGTCAGGCACAGGCACAGAATCCTCTGAAAAAGATGAAAGCAAAGTGCTGTTTCTAACAGTTTGGAATTCCAGTATCAAACTCTCTTCCCCCGAATATTTTTAGCAGTGTGTCTCAATCTTAAAAAAAAAATACCAATTGAGCATTGTATCAATTAAAAATGTACATTAGAAAATTATCATTTTAAAAGTGTTATTTAAGTATTCAGGCAAGATGAACGCTGAAACTACTGTGTGACAACAAAACAAAATAAAGCTACCAGGTGAAGAACTGGAGGGGAGCAGGCAGTTGAGATAAGCTCAAAGAATCTCTACACCATTTGCTTGTTAATTACAACAGAGAAATGGCAACTTTAAAAATGGAGACACACGGCAGCCACTATCTTAACAAAGTTATTAAACTTACAATTCCTAATAAAGGGACAAGGCAACATTACATGCCTCTTTATATGACGCCATGAGAAATGTATAACATTACTTATGTAGTGTTGCTACCAAGAATGTATAGAGTTTAAATTGAGAAAAAAAAATTTATATTATTCTAAATTGAAAACACTGTACAAAATAGATGGTCTATATTTTTTGAAAACAATGTCATGAAAGATAAAGGCTGAGGAATAATTAAAGAAATTAAAGCAATACAACTAAATAAAGTTCCAGAAAAGTCATTATTAGAGCAGACTTTGAAATCAGCAAGTGAATAATAATAGCATTGTATTAATGTTAAATTGCCTAAACTTGTTAATTCTTCTGTGGTTATGTAAAGGAGGACCTTGTTCTTAGGAAATCTATGCAGTATTTCGGAAGAGTCAATGATGACTTCAACATATTCTCAAGTCGCTCAGCAAAATTAACAGTAACAACAATCTGGATATGTGGATTACACAGGGAACAGTAACACATTTCATAAAACGTTAAATGATGTCCCTAAGAGAAGGGTGTATCAGTGTTCGTTCACTATTTTGGTTTTTTGTTTCTTTTTTGAGACGTGGTCTTACTATGCAGCCCAGGCTGGCCCCAAACTCATGACGATCCTCCCACCTCAGCCTCCTGAGTGCTGGGATTACAGGCGTGCGCCACCACGCCCAGCAACAGTGTTCACTATTTTGTTGTCGCAGAGTTCAGCACTCAGGAGGCTGAGGCAGAAGGATCGCCATGACTTTAAGACCAGTCTGGGCTACACAGTGGGACTTCACTCAATCAATCAATCAATGCAAAATATTAACACTTGGTAAAACTAATTTTAGTTACATTAATACAACTAAAACATTTTCCCTTATGATTTTTAAAAATAACATTACAAAAGTAAAACATATTCACAACTTAACCTGTAACAAGTGTATGGGCGTAAAAATAAAACTTGTAATTTTATTACCCAGTGACACTTTAGGTTTAATTTCTAGGTCTGAGTTTAATTTTTTCTGATCTGGGTTAGTTTTTATATACTCGCTATAAATATTAATGAATATAATGTATTATGTAATAGATATAATGGATTATATAATCCAAACTAAATACACTGTCAGTACAATTTTCCCACTGCCAGATAAGTTATATATATAATTCATTATTATAAAACAGATACATTGCTAAGTAAAACTGAACATAACTTTTTGATCAACAATGACAAAAAGGAGCTTGCTTTGTTTTCCCGAACCCAAGGCCCCTGTACCAAGTGGTGTGAGCTGCAGTCTCAGTACAGGAACACATTTTTCAAGGCTCTTCGCACACCCTACAGAATGGATTCTCTGTGATTTTAACCACTTTAAAGTCCCATTAGCCAAATCTGAAAACGTTCTTTTCATACCAATTCCAGCTAATCATAATCATATTTTTACAAAGAAAATCATTTTTCTTCACTGACTGTATTGATTACAATCAATAATTGTAAACGAAACTTTAACCCCAGTGTGGTGGCACATGCCTTAGTCCCAGCACCTGGCAAGTTGTGATGGAAGATCATGACTTTGAGCCAAGTTGAGGTACACAGTAAGTTCAAGGCTGGCCCGACTACATTGCAAAAAATGGTCTCTAAAACACCAAAGTGAAAAAAAATTATATTATTATTATTTGTTTGTTTGGAAACAAGGTCTTGCTATGTGTCCAGGCTGAGCTTCAACTCACAGTGTAGCCCAGGTTGCCCTCAAACTCACAGTGAGCCTCCAGATTACAGGTGTGTGTCACCATGCCCAGCTTGTATCTCTTGACTTATCAACTGTGGCTGATTTTATATGCTTGGTGGTCATCTCTATCTCCTTATCTATTTATCTATCTATCTATCTATCTATCTATCTACCTACCTACCTACCTACCTACCTACCTACCTACCTATCTATCTAGACAACACTGAGAATTAGACTCAGTGCCTTTGAACTGAGCTACATCCTTGGCTCTCACTTTTAAGTTTTAAATTTGAGAAGGCACCTTGCTAAGCCTCTAAACTGCCCATGCTCGGCTTGAATTTTGATCTCCCTGCCTCAAAATCATGCTTTTCCCTAATATGTGCTTTTTTCTTTTCAAGACCATTTTCTAAGCCCATTTTGTATGTTGGATTGAAAAATATAGTAAATGTTCAAATAAAAAATTACATATTTTGAGCACACCTCATACATTGATGCTAAAAACACTGCCTTAAGTGTTAGCATCAGTTTTTCAGCTACCCTTTAATGTAAGGTATTTTGCTTGGTAGAAATCAGTGTCCATATAAAGCAATACATCAATATTTTCCTATCCAGTATCTTGCACTGATGTATAGTTGGTCCTCTGGCATTCTGTTACAGAAGATTCACCTACATTTTTTGTTTTGCTATTTAGTTTTTTTTTTTGCTTTTTGAGACAGGGTTTCACTATGTAGTCCAGGCTGGCCTTGAACCCATTATGTAGCGCAGGCTGTCCTCAAACACATGGCAATCCCCCTGCCTCAGCCTTCCAAGTGCTGGGATTACATGCACCACCAGCCTACCCTGTTCTCCTATTTTTTTAAAAAAATACTTTGCAATATTACCTTAATATATCTGGTACTTATTGTGATTCATGATATAAGGTGAAGACCTAACTAGAATCCATTCCTCCTTCAGCTAACTGGCACAAATCATTTCAAGAATAATGAATAACAATTACGTATATCTTGCTCTCAGGTGAGTACACTTGGGTTTTACAGCCCTCCCTGGAGTGTCGGTCAACTGCCCTTGTCTTAGCACTTGCATACATGGTGGGAGATTTTTAAAGAGACACTGAATATGCCCAGAATTGACATGTTTGGATATATTTATGCTTGCATCAAGTTATTTTAATAAAAATCATAAAATAGACAAATTAAAATATCCATCACAGTTGTTTCTTCTACTCCCCAACCCCACCCACAAGCTGTGGGCCCACGGCAGCTTACAATAGCATGACACTCTTATAGGCAACATTAAAAATCTTTCCTTATTACTTGTTTTCTTTTTTTGCATTTTATTTATAACACAAATAAAACTGGAGAAAAAGTTAACACAAAAGAAAAATGGATAAAAATATGAACAAGCATTTCCCCTAAAATTAAACACATATCTGATAAATACAAATTAAAACAGTTAAGATAGTACATTTTACCCATCACATAGCAAATTTAAAAGTCTGACAATACCAAGTATTGGTGAGGATGTAGGGAAATAGAGATTCTTATACACTGCTGATATGAAGGCACAGTCACATAACCATGCTGGAGAGCAACTTTGCAAAGTCTGAGAAAATTAAAGTTAAAATATGGCATCAATCCCACTTTGATGGATAAACCCCAAAAAATCTTTTAACAGCGCACACGCGTGAGGAACCTGAAGAACATCAGTACAATAATATTTGCAAGTGGGAAAATTACAAACAGCAAAACAACCACTGAAAGGAGAATGAATAATAATCGATAGATACACGTAATGAACAGCTACCTAGGTCCGGGCATGGGAGATACGCCTGCAAGCCCAGTGCTGGGGGGGACAGGCAAAAAGACCGCTAATTTGAGAGTGGCCTGGCCTGTACAGAAAATCTGAGGCTACTGTGGGCTGCACAGCAAGACTGTCTCAAAACACAAAGCAAAACAAACAAAAACAACAAAAGAAAAGAAAAATGGGAGTTTTATAAAACAAAGTTGATAGATTTAAAAAATTAAGTATTAAGCAAGGGAATACAAGTAAAATGAGTTATTAAGGTATTATATAAATTTAAAAATAAGCACGAATGCTGTACCTTGTTCAGCTCTTTATCTCTATATAATGCATATACCCATTACTACATTAAGTATATTAACATAACTGATAAATATTAATATAGGACATATTTAGCATATTTTTAGAAATATTTCAGTATCAAGATCACACTTCCAGGTGAGAGTATGTTGGCAGGATGACTGGTATTTTAATTTGTCTATTTTACGATTTTTATTAAAATAACTTGACACAGCATTAGTATATCCAAACATGTCAATTCTGGGCATATTCAGTGTCTCTTTAAAAATCTCCCACCATGTATGCAAGTGCTAAGACAAGGGCAGTTCAGCCGACACTCCAGGGAGGGCTGTTAATGTTTAAGTTGGAAGGTGGTGACTGTAAGAGCTGAACTGACCCAGGGTCACACAGCAGTTTCAGACAAGGTTGTTCAAACAACTAATTAGGGAACATATATCCTCACAGATTTAAATTTTTTAAAACTCAAATATATTACCTGGTTGAGAATACTCCAGGATGCATGCAAGGGTGCTACGAATTAGAGCTGTCCATTGCTTCTGAGTTTCCTCAGTTTTGGCCATTGAAAGTGTCACGATACTTTTAATCCCCTGAAGAGCTGCGCTGACAGGCAGAGGAACCTGATTATCTACGGACTTTATTGCTGTGTCTTTCAATATTCTTGCAATTAAGAATAGAATTGTGGGCAGGATTGTCATACACCCTGAAACAAACACAAATCAGGTTACCTTGTAACTACCCCAGTCCCTGTATCACATTTATTTCCACTGTTCACATTCTTACAGTTGACGGTGCTCCCCTGCCCCCAGGACAATAGATCACTATGTTGACCAGATTGGCCCCAACTCTGCAGTTCAAGCAATCCTCCTGCTTCAGCTTCCCAAGTAGCTAGAACTATAGATGTGTCCCACCACACTTGGCTGATAGTAGTTTTAGTATTATCTCTTTTCTTGTATTTATACAAAATTTACTATATTACCATTACTGTAATTTAATGCTTGAAAAAGAACATAAGAAAGCGCCATGCTATCTTAAGACAGAATTAATGTTTTCTTTCCTTTTCCAATGTAGGCTTGTTTTTATTACTTCCATTTGTTCAACCACTTGATATTTCACGCTTTTCATAAAGAAAATGAGGAAGGAATATAGAAAAAAGAAGGAAAACACTAGTATATTCACAGAGAAGCATCTGAGGGCCTGGGGGGGACTCTTAGAATAATGTTAAGATGTGTAATCAACCCTCAAGGGGCTAAAATCAGTCTGATCGAGCCAGGAAATAAACACTGTTGGGGTAGGCAGAGGCAACACGAAATGATCCTAGACTCTGTGGCTCAGAGAACGTTCAGTCTTCAAATTCAACCTTCATTACTTTCACACAAAGCTAGTGTACTCTCAGCTTACAAAGTACCAGTGATGGAGATCTGATTATTTTAGCACATACAGGTTAACTCTAAGTGGTAGAAAGGTTAGATTTCCCTTGTGTTAGGCTGAAATTTACCTATAGATCTACTGATATTATTTTTATGTTCCAGATAAGAGAGGGAAAGTCTACTTCCTCACAGCAGTTCCTCAGTACCTGCATATAGCTATTAGCGTTATCAGCTAACATTTCCTTTCTTCATTTTCGTGGTGCTGCGGGTAGCAGCCAGGGCCTTGAGCTTGCTGGCCAAGTGTTCCACCTCAGTTCCAGCTATCATCTGGCCCCATGCCCAGCCTACGATTTCCTCAAGCACTCCTTAAAATTGGCTCTCACTCTCCCCTGACATTCTTTAGTTCTTCATGTTATGTCTATCCACTGACGTTCAATGTCTTGCCCCAATCTGCAGTTCTTGGATTTAAAACTGAAAAGATTATCTTAGGTTTTTGGATTTTTGAATCTTTAATCTTTACAGGTTTTTAGGGGTAAACAATCCCTTAAAAAAAGACCAACTTCTCCTTTCACATTGTAGGTTGAAGAGGAAAATTACAGA
Source organism: Dinomys branickii (assembly GCA_004027595.1). Lineage (NCBI taxonomy): Eukaryota > Metazoa > Chordata > Mammalia > Rodentia > Dinomyidae > Dinomys > Dinomys branickii. The sequence goes on along the minus strand of PVLD010005804.1, from coordinate 28,644 downwards.
TGTTTAAAATTCAAAGAAAACACGTCTTTGTCTATTGTAACAGAAAGCATTTTCAAATACTGATCAGTACTGTACCAGCAGGTGAACAAAGGGATGGTAAATCAGAGAGAATGGCGACCGTAGCTGCCACCAAACGAGCACTTTCTTCTGACAGCTGGGTTTTGGTGGCAAGGTGGCTTGGTGAGTCCGACGTCTTGGTGCTCAGCTGTGGCATGTGGCGCACTAAGAGGAACATCAGTAGCTCCATAGTTGCAAACACAAGAGATTTTCCAGGAATGAGGCCGCCGCTGTCACCTCCTTCTCCTAGTACAGCACAAGACTCTTTCTCCACATCATCTTCATCTTAGGGAAAGATAATTTGGTGAAATTTCCAGCAAAAAAGAAAAGTTAGTAGATAAAATAACATAAATACATTTAAGAAATTCTTTCTTCCAAGTAGATGTCTGAATATCATTTGCAGTGTGATTCTCTGGCTCACTGAAAGTCTGTGTGCAGTACCTCACTTATCCCTCTTCCCCTTCGAAGCAATAGACGGCTTACTCTTTTCTTGAAAAATCTTTAGCATGTATTTCACTAGGTACATATTTCATAATAGGAATGACATAGGCTAGCTAGGCTGAACCATATGAAACTGATACTACTTTTTTTTTTTTTTTTGAGACAGGGTCTTGATATGAGCCCAGGCTGGCCTTAAACTCATAGGAGTCCTCCTGCCTCAGTCTCCCAGGTGGTGGGATTACAGGTATGCACCACCACCAAGAAACTGTTACTTTTGAATGAGAAAAAATAGTCAAATATCAGCATTTTTTTTTTGCTCCTGTTTTGCCGAAGCAAAATCAACTTCCTATCTTCTAAATGTATGAGTATATTTTCTTTTTATTTGAAACTTCTTAGTATTAGTAAGGTATTTTAGCCAGGCATGGTGGTGCATGGCTGTGATCCCAGCAGTTGGGAGGCTGAGGCAGGAGGATCACCATGAGTTCGATGTCTGCCTGGGCTACAAAGTGAGTTCAGAGTGAATAGTGAAACCCTACCTCAGAAAGGAAAAAAAAGCAAAAAGAAGGAAAAACAGCAACAAAAATGTAAGATATTTTAAAGATTAGAGTACAAGTAAGTTTCCCCTCAGGTTAGTGTAATTTGCAGTGCTTACTCAGAGCGCTTCTCTTCTCTTGCAGGTAATCCTGAGCAGCTCTGACTATCTGTTGGACAACTCCAGTAACCAATAGCTGGATAGATGGCGGGTTCCAGGTCAACAGGAGGCGGTGCAAGACACTCAGCAATTCAACACCAATCAGCTGTCATATATTAATACAAATACAATTTACTTTCAAAGGGAAAATGTGTATTACTAAAACCTGATGAAGTGTAAGTGTGTAGCTAATGACTTCAGCATTTAAACATTCAAGGGCGACCACTGTCCCACCGTGAAGGGACACTGCAGCCAGAGCTGCACCACCGAAGTCACGGCCCACTGTGGCCTGGGCACCCGCGAGGCCACTGCCAGACACAGTGAGAATTTCTGGCGCATCCCTCTTCTGCTCACCCCGCCATGCAAACTCTCACGTAAGGGTTAAGCCTTTTATAACCTTCCACACCTGAGTGTGCCTCAAATTTCAAAGAGGAAGAGAAAACAGAACTTCAAACAGAGCCGTTGTACGTCCCCCTCAGCATCAAGTGCCCCGCCTCTTGCTCAGGCTGGCTCAGCTTTCCTCGTGAGCTCTTTCTCCCAACTGCACGGACTCTGCAGGAATTCCTCAAGGACTTCACCATAGCGCACGTCTCCAGTCCCTCTCTCTGCTTAAGCTATTTTTCTCAGTACAAAATGCTGTTGTAGATTTTTTTACCTGTCCTCCCAAAAGGCTCTCAGACCCTTGCACCCTCTTCTCCTCCTTTATCACTTCTGCCCCTTCCTGTCCCATCTTAGACGCTCCTACTTGCTGTCCTTTCTCCCTCGTCTACAATCTGGCTTCTTCCCACCCAAGAAAGCCCTCTGCACGTGGTCACTGACAACCTGCTCTGGACTCTTCTCCTTATTTACTGCATCACTCTTTGCCATTGTCATCTACCTTTTTTGAAATGTCTCTTGGCTCTGATAACTTTGTTCTCTTTTGGTTCTCCTTCTACTTTCTTTCTATTTTCTTTTTCGGTACAGGAATCAAACTCAAGACCTTGCGCTTGCCAGGGAGGTGCTGTGCTGCTGAGCTTTATCTCTGGCCCCACCTTCTATTTCTCTAGTAGTTTGCACTGCTGATTTCTTTTTTTTTTTTTTAATCTTTTTGAGACAAGGTTTCTTTATGCAGTTCAGGCTGGCCTTGAACTTACTCTGTAACCGAGGCTGACCTCAAACTGGCAGCGATCCTCCTGCCTCAGCCACCCAAGTGCTGGGATTATATTATAGGTGTGTGCCACTATACCTGGCCTATTTCCCTCTTTTCAATCCTTAAATGCTATTTATCCTCAGAGTTCCAAACTTGGCCTTCTCTTCTTTTCATTCATCTATTTTCAGTATTTGCATTAGCACGTTTGCAGTACATAACAATTACATTCCTCACGGAGAACTGGTACATATATGTAACACATCTTAACTCGTTTTCCTTTTCCCCCCCTTTCCCCTTTCTTCCTCCACCTCTTGGTCCCCTTCTCATCTGCAAAAGATCCGCTCCCTATTATCCATCTTTTTCTTCCTTTACTGAATTTTCCCAGCCTAGTATATTCAGTGCCTCTCTGGAATTATGAAAAGAGCCCCACAGCTGGCCTTCCTGCCGCCCTTCCCATCTCTCAGAAGCCACTGCCTGTAAGCTTAACACTGCGGTCCTTCTGACGTGCACAATTAATCATGTCACTCTTCTCCTTAAATATTTTTACTCACTTCCTGTCCCTTTCAGAATACAGCTCTAATTCCTCCAGATTCTCTAAAGGAATCTTTATGACTTGGTCTCTACCCCACTGTTCAGTCTCATCGGAAACCCTCCATATGTTCTAGTCACATTACCTCAGTAAATAACAGTCGTGCGCTTGAACGTGTCACTATCTCTCCGGCCTCCTAGTTTTTGTATCTCCTGTTCTCTCTTAGAAGAAAACCCACCCCTTCTGCCATTACTATTTAGGGTTCGATCAACCCGCCTCTCCTGTGAGAAGGGGCCCTTCAATCCTGTCATAAGGGCGGTGCTCTTCCTGTTTCCCATTACTTTCACATCCTTCGGCCCCTCTCTCTAGTGAAGCTTCTCTACTAGATTTAGGGAAAACAAGACTCTTTTCTAATGTTCCACATACAGTACTATCCATCCAATGCCTTGAATGGCATATATTTCACTGTACTCATCTTCTAATCCAGGGTCTGGAAAATAAGTTTTAGTATTTACAGCCTCAAAAAACATCCAAAGATCCAAGCACTCGGGAGGCTGAGGCAGGAGGGTTGCTGCAAGTTCAGGGCCAACGTAGCATAAAAGGTGAGTTCAAGGCCAATCTGAACTGCATAGCGAAACGCTGTTTCAAAAAGACAAAAAAGTCCAAGCCAGAACAGGCAGGATGCAGGTGAATGAATTTAATGACTTAGTATACCCTGACAATGTTGAAATCACAGACTCCAACTCAGAGCAACAACACCAAAAATATTTATTTTTCCCATTAAAAAGCAGTACTTGAATAAAATATTACTAAATAAGAAACAGCTAACTGGGTGAGGTATATTAAAACTAAAATAACTGAGTTTAAGAACAGCAGCCCCAGGGCTCAGTCCAGGCGGCTCCCTCTGGTATGCTGACTCCCGTGGCACCACACAGGCCCTGTTCTAAGACGCCTTGCTCTGGTGGTCTGTAAATCTGCTCGTGCTTTTTCAGGTGTGGGTTCAGAAACTAAATAACAAACAAAGCAGCCCCTCTTCACTCGGGTTAAATTTTATATGCTTAACGACTTGGAAACAATACTGTAACTTAACAACTAGGAAACAATGCAGTAACTTACTGTTTAGCTGAGGCACAGCTTAAGGCTACAGGTGCGGGTATTAACATGAGCTCACTGGTAGGTGAATTTTATATGGCTTAAATTTTTTTGGTTTTGGGTAGCATCATATTTATATAACAAAATGATATCAACTTTGAATCTTATCCGTCTGTGTTTTACAGAAAAATACTCCCAGGAACACCTTGTAGTAGTGGTGATGCCACAAGAGATGGGTTATCATGAAAGTTTTAATTCTTAATTAGCTGGACGAGCTGGGGATATAGCTCAGTGGAATAAACGCCTGCCTAGCAAGCGCAGGGTCCTGAGTTCAATCCCCAGTACCGCCAAAAAAAAAAAACAAAAAAATTCAACTCCTTAATTAGCTGGACGAGGTACAGCACACCTGTAACTGCAACACTTGGGAGGCTGAGGCAAGAGATCACAGCAAGTCTGAGGCCAGCCTAAACTACACAGCCAGACCCTGTTTCAAAAACCAAAACAGCACAAGTGGATACCGAGGTAGGAGCCAGCGACACTGAAGCTGGAAGCGATGGCGGGGAGAAGAAACGAGAAATACACACTCCCAGTCCCACTTCAGAGGCACAGCTCTGGGTATTCTGAATGAAACGATGGCACTGGGCAAGACGACTGGCTCTGCAGGATTTGCACCAATGCGTTTACCTTTCCCCACAAGCAAACGAGGCAGAGATGCAAGACATACAATAAAAGCGGAATTTTCATTATTTTAAATTTTATCATAGATCTGTTAAAAAAAAACTATCAAAAGTGGATAGGGCTCAAACAACTTTATTATTTAGGAATACCTCTGTTTTATGGATCTGGTATGACTGGATTCAAGGGAGGAAGTTACAGGTTTATGGTAATTGAAAGATTAGAAATAGATTTTCAGACTAGAATGGGATTTTTTTTTAAAGTCAACTGTCCTGCAACTAGGTCACTGAATGCTGCATGTACTAGAATATATACATGAAAATGAATACATTCATGGTGATATAAAAACAACAAATCTACTTCTGGGTTATAAAAATACAGATCAGGTTAATCTTGCAGATTATGGACTTTCCTACAGATATAGTTCCAATGGGAACCACACATAGTATCAGGAAAATCCTAGAAAACGCCGTAATGGAACAGTGGAGTTTACCAGCTTCTTTGGCTACGACATGCTGCAGTGGCTACATGGGAAATTTCCTTGGGAACAGAACCTGAAGGACCCTGTGACTGTCCAGTCTGATACAGCAAATCTGCTGGATGAGCTTCCTGAATCAGTGTGTAAGTGGGCTCCGTCTGGAAGCAGTTGCTGTGAAATAGCCCCATTTTTCTCATGTGTTCATAATTTAGCTTATAATGAAAAGTCAAACTATCAATGAAAATTCTAAACCCAAGTGGAATACCTTTAGGACCACTGGCTTTTCCACTAATGGACAGAGCGTAAATGTGCAAACTCCAACCAATCAAAAAGTTGACTCAAGAAAGGCTGCAACAGGACAAGTTGATCAGATACAAAGAGTTAAAAGAAAAAGCTAACACAGAGAGAAAAGCTGGGTCCTGTGCAAAAAGGAGAAAAGTGCAAATAGGACAAGCTGATTGGACTGACAAACAATGAAGTAGCTCAGGAGAGCACAGGAAGACAAAACTACCATGAGTCTTCAGAACTTCTGAATGAAGTAAACAGTTTCCCATGAAAATCTAGCCATACACACTTCCAAAATTCATTCTATAAACCCTTTCAAGATTTTACCAGTCTGGATATAATCATCAAGTCACACTCTCCACCTTGGCATATGTACACTTTCGCAGTTTGTATGGAAGTCACAGACTTACAAGTTCTTCAAGGTTTTGGTCTACCATTTCCTGCTTTACTCTTAGAGAAGAGACAAAGCCAGATCTGCATTATTATGGCTTCATCATATTTTTGCTTTTGATACTGATATGTCTTGCTTTATATTTTCCTTGAAAATATAAAACAAAATCCTTTTGATAATTTTTTAATAATTCTTTCAAAACAAACAAAATCCTAATTAAAAAGAATAACAAATCCAATGGTAGCTTGGTCTGTAACAACCCTTAAATTTTTAGTTTATTTGATCAAAGACATACTATCTGTAATGTAGCTCTGGCTGCCCAGGCAAAATTCAATAGTCAAAATCCTAAATCCTAACATCATTATAATTAGTGTATACTACTATTATTATATAACATTTATTCATAACATCAGAAAATTATCCAAAGGTAAATGTGATTAAAACAACACATACATGTAATTATGCAATATAGAAATACACTTTACCTGGTCTTCTGCAATATGGATTCGTGCATAGGGAGAATCCAGCAGGGTATGTAAGGCCTGGAGGCAGGCTGTAACATGTTCAATAGGCTCCTCAGGTCTAGGGGAACAGAGAAACTGAATACTCACACCTGAAATGCACAAAATGAATACATGAATTCTCAATATAAAACTTATGTTGCTCTGACATCAAGTTTTCTATTTTTTCATTTACAGATTACTTGAATACATACTTAATGCCTTAAAGTATAGTGCAAAATGGTTTCTAAGCCAAACGGCCACATTCAATATAAAGTTCTAGTTTTGCAACTGGGCTAACATTCAAACTAGGTATACACAGCAGAAGGAAGTCCTATATCATGAAGTTGATTGTGAAGATAATTTACATTTCTACTTCTAGAACTTTAAAAAATGATAGTGCATTAAAAATAAATTAGTATTATAAAATTACCCTTCATTGAATGGTTGCTAAACACTTCTGTATACATACAAAGTTTGTTTTATTTTGTTTTGCAGTGTTAGAGATTAAACTCAAGGCCTTCACATTAGACTAAACCCCTAGCCCTTTAAAATTTTTTTTACATTTAGAGGATCTTGCTAAATTGCTCAGCCTGGGCTCAAACTTGTGATCCTTCTGCCTCAGCCTCCCAGAGTGCTGAGATTACATGTGTGTGTCACTAGGCCCAGGATACACACATTTTTTTTTTAATGGCAAGCTATAGAAGCACAATAAATGTCATGCATAACAACTGTTCTTGATGTGTGCAGGGTAAGGTTTTGAAAGTCTTTCACTTGTGAGATCTATGAATTCTATCATTACACCTACCAACTGTGCTCCTTTTCACCCACAGAAAATGAGATCACTAGGATCTTCTTCATGTATTTTCTACATCCCCTTCTCCTCCCTTGCCTTTCTCTCAGCCCTGTTCCCACTTGCAGAAGACCTGTCTCCCTGTCTCCTACCAGCTGTCCTTTATTTTGCTTTTGGGGTTTCTCATGTAAAAGAAACCAAAAAAAAAGAGAGAAACTATGCAATGTTTATGCATGTCTGTGAGACTTATTTCACAACATTATGGTCTCAAGGTGCGCCCCTTTTCTTACAAGTGAACAGAACATAATTATAAATCAGGATTTGAATTTTCCCCCTTTACTGGGGATTGAACCCAGAGTTTTCTGCATGATAGGCAAGCAATTTAGCACTGAGCTATATCCCCCAGCCTAGATTCTTTTTGTTGGGTTTGTTTTTTTTGAGACAGGATCTTGCTATGTAATCTATGCTGGCCCTGAACTTGCTATGGAACCCAGGCTGGCTTTGAATTTGAGAACCTACTGCCTCAGCCCCTTGAGTGGTGGGATTACAGATGTGAGCTACCATACCAGGCTTAAACTGGATTAAACTTTTCTTCTTCATGGGCCTATTAAATACCAAGTAAAAAGAAAACCAAATGCTAAATAAAAATTTTTTAAAATTAAGGTTTTTCTGTGAAAACTACTTAGTATTTGCTGTGTGAGTGAACATGATAGCTAAAATATTTAAAAAGTAGTTCTAAACAATTTTTTCTTTTTTTTTTTGGTACCGGCAGTGGCACTTAGGACTCTGCACTTGCCAGGCAGGTGCTGTGCTGCTTAGCTATATCCCCGGCCCAACAATTTAATTTTTAAATAAAAAATTGTTAAAACCAGGCATGGTTGTTCATGCTTTTAATACCATCACTTAAGAAACTGAGCCAGGACAATCAGAAATTTAAGAGAAACCTGCACTATACAAACTCTGTTTCCCTCCAAAAAAGAAATTCATTTAATGTAAGAGTTGAGCTGGAAATTTTATTATTCAGTATCTAAATTGTGCTATATGAAATTTTTCCATAGCATTATTTGAAAGTCATTGGGCTGGGGATATAGCTCAGTGGAATAAGCGCCTGCCTAGCAGGCACAGGGTCCTGAGTTCAATCCCCAGTACCGCCAAAAAAAAAAAGAAGCTTTCCTGAAAGTCATGAATTTTTTAAGTGACACATTTTAAAGTTCATTATATGAAAGACAAAAATTTTCAGAAGTGACACATCTTGAAGCTAGTTATAACAAAGCTAATTACACGCCTACCTAAAATCAGGTGCATTCTGTCTTTATTAATTTCTGGCAAAGATTTAGCACTGGCTGTGGCTCCTGATGCCTGGTTTAAACTGACAGGTGCAGAACGTTTCTGTGAACCAGACACCGCTGCTGCTTCTGTGGACTCTGAACATGCAAACCCTGTGCTATTTAACCAGAGAGCCACTGCATGGAGAATTGGAGCCCAGGAATTCCGGTAGTGTAGTCTGGCTGTATCAATCGTCTCTGGTGTATAAAATGCTCCGCCTGTAAAACAACCCAATCAATGAAATTACTTTCTCTTCATTATTTCCGATTATAAGTGCTCACTCACTCATGAACAACAAGCTTCTCCTAGACACACTAATCCCCCCGCTCGGCTGCCGCCCTGTAGTGCTCGCCTCCCTCACTGACGCCAGCTGTTAAGCCTCTCCTCCGTGCTGCGGCGCTAAGCGTCCGTACCTTTCCCAGCCCCGCTGTCACAGGATCACCTCTCCATTTCACACCCACCTTTCTTTTTCTTACCATGACCAGAGACGCTGTCTCCTCTCTACCTCTCTGCTCTTCTGTCCGTCCGCCCCACCTACTTTCCCTAGTACCGAGGCCGAGGACGATCTCCCCTCCTCGCTACCATGACTGACTGAGGAAGGGGAAAGAGCTCTGTTACTGTTCTCATTACCACGTGGGAAGAGGACGGACTCTTTGAGGAGAAACTGATGATTCATTTTCTAAACAGGAAAAATGCTTGGGATGATTTCTGTATCAATTTCAATAAGAAAACTAAAGGATAAGCAACTTGCACAGGACTTAGGCATCCGATAATTTGTAGAGTAAGAGCACATGAACATACACAGACTGACCAGCGCAGAGTACACGTCCGCTGTGCATAATGACTTGCCAGCCACAGGTACTTAGAGCGCCCCCATTCACACAGCTGTTACTATTACAGTGCTAACATTTTTGCTGCCGCTAGCAGAAAAGCTTTATAGTGTAGCGTCTTGAGTCTGCAAACTCAGTATGAAGGGCACGTTCTAAAGTTCAAGTCAACAACACTGTACAGCATAATTACTGTCAGTGCTGATGGCAGCCTCTACCAGATCCATTATGTGTACTTACTGCGCTGAACCCCCTAAAAGGAACATCCCAAATGTCACACTTACCATCTGGAGGGAGCTGACTAGCAAATTCAGCTGGTAAAGTCAAAAGTGCATAGTCTTTCAATGCTGCCAACCACAGGCGGCTAAGTGTGGGGAGTCCAGGCTGTACCAGGGTTATTAAGCTATCTGGGGGTAGTTCATCGACGGTGCCATAGTCCTCGTCGTCATCATCAGTATTTTTAGCTGCTCTTTTTGGCTTTGATTCTGCTTCCTTTTTAATATTCATAGCAACCACATATACCTAATTAGATAGAGGAGAGGTAAAAACAATAAGAAATAAGATAAAAATGAGAATATTTAAAGTTGCTGCCATTATAATGTTGAATTATAAAAGGTAACCTGGTATAAACTACAAAAGAGTAAACACCTGTTTTGGAAGAAATTTTTAAATTTATCTGTTGCTCCCACCACATATTCCTGAAGCAGCCGACTCCGACCTTCTGGCTTCCTTTGCTCTATTTCACAAAGCCGCCTTTTCTTTTCTTTTTGCTATGAGGGAACAACTTCCTGCTTACTATTCCCACTATCCTAGACTTATTAGACACAATCAGACAGCACTCAAAGAAAAAGACTGAAAAAGTGAGGCGGCGTCTCTAAAAAGGACGTCTCTAAATATCCTTTTACATAGTCCTCAAATGACAGTAACTTAGCAATTACAACTCATAGTTACGAGTATCGCTTATTAGTCAAATACATTATCCATACCGTTACTCTCCAGTTTGTGAACCAAAAGGACATATAATAGCAACCTTTCTAAAACAATTTTAAAGATTCTTGTTTATTTTTTGTACATACATTTAATTTTCGCAATTGGCACATACAAAACTTAATAACACTAATGAAAAGAAAAAAGTATAAAAGGAAAAATTTGCACTACATAAAAATCCTGAGAAAAACTAGCTAGTGTAATTTCTGTTGTAACTAATGAGGAATATATAAACTTCTTGTACAGTGAGCAGACAGCTAGAACAGAGAAAGCATATAGGCACTGCTAACCTCTACAGAAGGGACTTTGGATCTCAGGTTATAAAAATATCGCACTTATATTTCCAAGTGGTTTTAAGCTTGTTTTGTCCTAATTTTGTTATTATACTGATATGTGAAGAACATGTCTTAATAAGCACTTTATTTTGAGGGATTTTTTTTTTGAGACAGGATCTCCCCATATAGTTTAGGCTGACCTTAAACTCACTATGTAGCCCAGGCTGGGCTGGAACTCAGAGCACTTCTCCTGCCTCAGTCTCCTGAGTGCTGGGATTACAGGCGTGCACCATCACACCTAACTTCAATAAGCACTTTAACTATATTCAGCCATTCATTTGAAACCTTCATAGGTACCCTTTGTGTTGCACTTGTTATTGTGTTAGGATCTGAGGCAATAAAGAAAAATAATGCATTAATGCATGCTTTATTTTGAACCGATAGGCTAATACAATGATAGAAGAGTAAACAAATGCAGAAAGAAGTTAAAAAAAAATTTTTTTTTGAGACAGGATCTCACTATGAAGTCCAGGCTAGCCTCGAACACCGGGTGATCCTCCTGCCTCAGCCTCCCAAGTGCTAGGATTGTAAGTGTGTGCCACCACACACGGGCCGAAAGAAATAGTTATTTAAAACCTGTTTGTAATCATGTTCCTCAGCATATTCCACCCAAAGGCTAGGTGTAGGGTCTGACACCTAATGAACATGTGATGGTTCCCACAGTGAACGAATTAATCTCTGGGAGTGCCCAGGATAGATGGATCTTAACCCTCAGTATGAGAAAGGCAAGGCAAGGGTTTTCAAGGACAAACGCTCACGTGTGCACAGGCAAAAATGAACAGGATTGTAGGCAGAGAGAACAGGAACAAGAGCGTAAAAACAGGGAACTGAGTGACACCGTGGGAGTTGTAGGGTTTGATACGACCTGAGGGGATGATACAAGGTGGGAGTGACTGATCTTATTGCGTGGGCAACGAGGAAAATGCAGTGCCACTGCGAGATTTTAAAGTCACATGTACTGGGGGCGGGTTTCAACAGAATTTTGCCAGGTAGTCTAGGGTTTCCTTATGTAGATATTAATCTTCATAACTGTTATTCTAGTTGCTACAGTGGAGGACCCACAATATCGCTAACGAGGTCCTTGCACTTGAAAGCTTGTATTTACTTCTGATTATTTCGTCTGGGAAATCTTAAAAAGATCAGACCCAAAGGCAAAAGTTGTTTACTTCATATTATAAAGTTCCAAGTAAACATTTTTATAAACTTACCTCTTTTCTATATAAGAAAAAAGGTCCAGAAATGGAATCACCTGGTCACTATTTTTATGGCTCTCAATACATACTGCCAAGAGGTTTCTTGAACTTTTTCCCCCCTGCAGGGTTGGGGATCAAACCCAGGACCGTGCTTTCTAAAAGGGTTCTGCATTTTAAACCATTATTTTCAATATATGAGGATAGATTTCAAATTGTTTTTAAAGGAATGTCTACACTTTTTAAAATTAGGTATTAACCAGTTGGATATGGTGATACATGCCTGTGATCCCAGCACTCAGTAGGCTGAGAGGCAAGAGGATCCCACGAGTTCGAGGCCATCCTGGACTACACAGTAAGTTCAAGGCTGGCCCCCATTTTTTGTTTTCTTTCAGACAAAATAAAATGACATATTCCACAAGAAAAATTAGCAGTATGTGTAAAATGAAGCAAATAAAAATTACACACAATCCTACCACTAAGCTACAGTGCTCCTAATATTCTGGATATGTTGCATACATAGTCTTAAATAAGGGTGTGTGTGTGTGTGTGTGGGTGTGTGTGTGTGTGTGTGTGTGTGTGTGATTTCTAATCCAATTTTCTATTCACTTGACTTGTTTTGCCCTAATTTTGTTATTATACTGATATGTGAAGAACATGTCTTAATAAGCACTTTATTTTGAGGGATTTTTTTTTTGAGACAGGATCTCCCTATATAGTTTAGGCTGACCTTAAACTCACTATGTAGCCCAGGCTGACCTGGACTTCAGAGCAATTCTCCTGCCTCAGCCCCGAGTGCTGAGATTACAGGCGTGCACCATCACATCTAATTTCAATAAGCACTTTAACTATATTCAGCCATTCTTTTGAAGCCTTAATAGCCTATATTTTGGGCTCAAGAAATACATTTAGGTTCCGTCAACTCTTTTGAGAACAAAAGCACCGCAATAAAGTCCTTGTAGTAGATTACATCTTTAAGTATTCTTAGGATAAAATAATCAACAAATATGCACATTTTCTTAAATACTGTTTTGAAATATATTATTTCCTTTAAAAAGTTTACTAAAGTTTACTATTATTGTTAACATTGCATTAATTTAGCTGGGGAATGTTTTGTATTCTTTCTGTGCTTATTTGTAGCTTTGCTTCCTCTTCGTGAATTACCAATTCATATTCTTTGCCAAGAGTTTGCATCTTAGAAAGATGATTCTGACAATCTGCGCAGAAGCAGCTGGGAGAAAGGAAAGAATAATAATAGAAAAAGGGACGTGGATCAAGTCCACAAAGTAAGTGACATCATGAGGACACAGAATAAAGGAGCAGGGAAAGAGAACAGCATCACTCACAGATATAAAAAGCTATACGTGATTTACTGCCAAGGAATTTTTTGAAAGGTGCTATGTTAAATAGGATTCTGCTTTTATTTTGAAAAAAAAAAACATACATATATACACACACACACATACAAATTACACCAATATATAGACTTTTCTGTAGCATATGCAGAGTAGACCAAAATATTACCAGTGGTTACCCTTGGGTAATAATACTACAGATGGGTTTTATTTTTAGTTTCACACTTTTCCTCTATATTGTTTTAAAATTTATTTTAAAAATAAAAGGAAAAGACATTAACAAACAGACATACATTTATAAAATAGCATAAGAACAATACGAGCAATACTGAATTACAGACAAAGTGGTAGGAAATTAACAATGGTGGTTGTGTTACATACTGATACCTTCAAAGTGCTTTCTCAGGAAAACAGAGACAAGCAAGACTGAGTAATTAATCACTAACTGTTCCTTTCAGTAAAGCAATAGAAATCAGTAGTACAACTATGTTAGCTATCCTGTATAGACATACATATATAATTTCCTCTTCTCTCATTTCTCTCTCCCTTCATCCTTCCTCTGTATTCTGAATTTGTAGGTGTCTTAGTTACTTTGCTCTCATGGCAGAGACAAAATACCCAACACCCAAGGTTAAAGGAGGAAATGTTTATTTAGCTCATAGTTCACAGAGGTTTCAGTCCATAATCCACTGGCTCCAAGACAGGGTGGCATGGCACAGGGGCCGCCATTTCTGGTGACAGAATACAGCAAAAGCAACAAGAGGGGGAGCCTCTTTCTGTCTGCTGTATCGTATGTAATCTGCTGGGATTAGGGCAGCGCCAATCCAACAATGGGCCCATTCAGCAATCACCCGCCCTTAATCCCAGCACCCTTAATCCCAGCATTGCATATGAATCAATCAAATACTCTGGATTCAACTACCTCCCAAAAAGCTCCATCTAAAACTGCGTGAGGCTTTGGGGGACATCCAGACACAGCCCACAGCAGTAAGCAAGCACAGGTCTGTTCTTTCCTTTAAAGGAGACGGGGCACGGCTGTACTGCCCAGGCTGACCGCAAACAGTCCTGCCTGAGTCTACCAAGCAGCTGCAGACATGTGCCACTGCACCTGGCTGGAGCACAGATAATTTTATCCAAAGAACAAAACTGTGTTATTTCCAAGTATATTAATGAAGTAAAATAAATAGGAATTAGTTACTGGTTGAATATCAGAAGAGTGGCAGGTGGTTGGGGAAGAAAAATTAGTTAAGACTAATATTCAATCCAGTTTTGAAATTATAGGAGTCTCAAAAACTATAGGGAGGAAAATAAGAAAAGAGAAGACAATCTTACTTAGACATCGTGTGTGTGGGGGGGGTACATACAAATCATCCAAGTAGACATGTCTAGTAAACAATGAAAAACAAGATTAGAATTTGGAAAAGATACTGTAATACACAAGTGAGAACTACAAGTTGTGGGTGTCAATGAGGCTAAAGTAAGACAGCAAGAAGGTACAAGGAAAATGCAAATACTTATTTATTTTTAGTTTTTTGAGACAGGATCTCAATACATACTTCAGGCTGACCTTGAACTCACTATGTAGCTCAGGCTGGCCTGAGACTCATGGTGACCCTCCTGCCTCAGCCTCTCCAACTGCTGGGATTATAGATATGTGCCACTATGGCCAGCAGGAAAAATACCAACATTTAAAGATCAGAGTTTGTATCGGGGTAAGGGCTGGTTTTCTTACATATGTGTAAATTAAAAAGAAATAAAAGACTAGAAAATATAAGGATTATTAAAGACTGGGAAAGGGGGCTAGGAGAGGGTAGGAAAAGGGAAGGTTGACATGATCAAAGCATGATATAAGCATGTATACAAACGTATAATCCCAGCACTCAGGAGGCTGAGGCAGGAAGATCTCCATGAGTTCAAGGCCAGCCTCTGGGCACACTGTTAGACTCTCTCAAAAACACAAACAAAATCAAACAAACAAACCAAAAGAAGAAGAATAGGGTGAAGCCTATTAACTTGTACAATTAATAAGTATTATTAATAACTACAGGGCTGATGGGCGTGATGGTACACACCTGTAATCCCAGCACTCAGGAGGCTGAGGCAGGAGGATCGCTGAGAGTTCAAGGCCAGCCTGTGCTCCATAGTGAGACCCTATCTCAAAAAAAAAAAAAAAAAAAAACAAAGACTACAGGGCTGGGGATGTAACTCAGTGGTACAGCCCTTGCCTAACATACAGAAGGCCTTAGGTTTCATCCCCAAGTACCACCAAAAAAATCCCAATAATAATAATTATAATAACAAAAATGTACAATGACTCAAAATATAAAAAATAAAACCCAGATAGGCAGAGAAAAACCAGAAAGTGATACTGAAAATGAGTAAAAGAAAAGAGTCAGTGTAGCAACTATTGTCATTCTATTATTATTTGGCTATGAAAGTTTATTTTTTCATAAAATTAAAAAAAAATAGAAGAAAAAGAAAAATGCCAAATCAGAACTGTCAGAGAAGCCAAGGGAAGTGAAGATATGCTAAACACTGAGGTAGAACAAGCAAAGAGCAGTGTCAGTGCTCTGGATACGTATGTTATAGGGGCTCTAACGGAAGCAATCGCAACAGAACAGGTGAGACTAAACCCGCACCGCAGGGGACCAGGAAGTGAATGACGGAAAATTGAGGAAGTGCAGACAATGAAACTCCTGCAGTAAACTGAGGGGTGAAGAGGAGAGAGAGGAGGCAGCAGGCACAGGGATGCCCGCTCTGGGAAGAACACGGGCGAAGACAGAAGAAAACACAAGAGAAGCTGAAGACCCAGAAGAGAGGGGGTAACGGGACTCTGAGTTCCAACAGTGTCCGCACCCACATGCTGAACATCCCTCACCTTCCCTGTTCCAAGGTCGCTTCCTCCTAGAGGCCCGTTGTGAGACTCTGGCCTACTTCAGGAGACTGTGCTACATTTCAGAAGACTGCATGTCTCCTTAAATAATGCTTCTTACAATCTGTTGTACCTACTGGTTAGAGTCTACTTTGCACAGAGTGTGTAACACATTTGCTGTGCTCATCACCGCACTTGCAGCTGCTAACGTGGCACAGGCCAAAGCTCAAAAACATTGATGAATGAGTCGGTGGGAGGTAATCTTGGAGGAAAACTTTAAAATAATATTAAATAACAGAAAACATTTATTATGTGTGTACGTGTAATATGGTAGTTACTGCACAAAGTACTCGATTATCTCATTTAATTGAGACCATAAGCCTATGAAATGTGTATAGTACTTCCAGGCTGAGATAACAAGCTTTAAAAGGGTGGTGAATAACTCATCCTATGTTACACAGGTAAGAAAGCAGTTACCAACTCGCGTAAATCTAAAGATTTGAAGTAAACAATCTGAAGAGCTGGGAAATATGCTCCATTTTCTAAGTGAAAAAGTAGAAGCAAAGATAGGTTTTCAGTGGAGACATCTGTAATACAAGGGACGTCTGAGGGAAAGGAAGTCAGCAGGGAGATAAATCCCAGACAGAATTAAAGGCTGCGCTTCCGGTTCAAATTACTAATGCAGTACCGAATTACACCCAAAATAAGAATTCAAAATACAATGTAAATTATTAACTCAATTAAATGATGTACTGATCGCATCTTTAAAGCTATTATCTACCTTCCATTCAGGGCCAAGCACAGTGCTTGGCCCTGCTACATACACTGCCTCAGATGATCTAATTTCTCTTTTGTAAAAAGAAAACTGAGGTTGTGGGAGATGGAATCACTTGACCAAGTCAAACCAATAGTAAACTGTGGAGCCAGAACTTGTCCTAGGACCTCTGACTCAGGATTTAATGCTTTTTATACAAAACTATGCCACACTTTCTAACAGTAGGGAATCAAGAACATCATGCCAGTGAACAGAGGACTAAACAAAAAAATATCTTACATGTTCATCAAAACACATGTAAGATGTCTCTGCCCTTGGAGAAATCGATCAATGGGTTGGAGAATTACAGACAATTGTGAATTTAAAATAAATAAAACTCCAATTTAATTTCCAAGACAAGAAAAGAAGATAAATGGAAATGAAAAGAAATTTTATTAATTTCAAAGTGAGATAATAAAAATGGTTATCTTTTCCATGTTCCACTTTCCATCTAAAATTGGAGATTTGCATTAATTTCAAAAAGCCAGTAAGAGTGGCTTTTAAAATTTTACCAGTAAGAATGACCATTTTATCAATATTAGCAAAAAGTACTATTTTACTTGCCTGAACCCAAAATGGCAAAATAATACAATAGTGGTACTCCCCCAAAATATTCTATTTGAAACAGTTTGATAGGTAGTCTAAAAATCAGAGAGAAAAACCAATTTCCATGATATCTTATTGAGCTCTACATGTTCCATTTTTTGTAAAAAAAAAAAAAAAAAACTTCACCCTTTTACCTCTTTGTCTAAACTGTATCTCCTTTGTTGCTGCAAACTTTGAATTAGCAAATGCCTATTCAGTGGTCACAGCCTGCTGATACCATGGAAACAGAAAAGTGAGAATGAGCTGAGCTAGTGAAGGATGGAATCAAGTTATTTGAAATACTGGAGGGCAGACGATCAAATTCAAAAGCAACTGACAAAAGGAATTTAGAAAAAGTGAATTTAACACTATCTTAGTATATGTACCCTGTGGGGGGCTGCATACACACACAGTCTGGGAACCAAAGAGATACAGTCAGCTATTAAAACACAACAAATACCCAGTGCAGCCTAGACACCAAGGTGACAAGTTTCTTGAAATTTATCCAAGTAAAAGATTCCTATCATAAAGTATTTTCTGCTGTTTACATTTTGTGTTCTTCTTGCACCCTCAATATTAAATAAGGAAAGCCCTTCAATACAGAAGTTTTAAAAATATTGATCAACAGATCTTCAGAAAGTACTCCATACCAACAATCAGCTTTTAAAAAATAAAACTTTTTTTACCAACAGGAATAGAACAGTTTCTAACGGACAGAGAAAGAGTTCAACAACAACAGCTGTGGTTACCTCTGCCCATGCTTTGAGAACAGCCAGTTTCTCCATGGTTGTGGCACTCTCTCGGTACAGCTGACTGGAAGACCCTTTTCCAGCTTGAACTTTGTCCAGAGAAGAAACAAGAAGATTGTGTACTCGGCGGAGATCATTGAGGTCACTGACAACTCCACTTCCAATCCATGTACTACATACCTACGTAATTAAAATTTTAAATATTTGTGTATAAAAATGTTACCATTAGCCAGGTACATGCCTATAATCCCAGCATTTGGGAGCCGGAGGCAGGAGAATTGCAGGAGGTGGAGATCAGCCTGGTCTACAAAGTGAGTTCAAGGTCGGCCTGAATTGCATAGTGAGACCCCCATCTCAAAAAGACCAAAAAAAAAAAAAAAAAGTTACCATTAAGAGAATGGAACAAAATGATTCTATTTCTTGAGGGAAATTCACAAAACAAAACCAAGGAACAAAACGATTACCTAATACTATGCTTTCATTTTTGTAACAAATCAACAGCGAATATAGATTTTATTGTATTTGCATGTAAAAACAATATTTACTTATTATCATGTCTCCACCATCTAACAAAAAATTTTAATCAAGGTGCTGGGAATATAGCTCAGTGCAATAAGCACCTGCCTGGCAAGCACAAGGTACTGAGTTCAATCCCCAGTACTGCAAAAAAAATAATAATAATAATAATAATAATCAGAATGATTTCATAACCAAAGTAATCCAGTCATGAATAATTTTTTTTTTCTTCTTGAGACAGGCTGTCAAGAGTCTTTCTCACTACGCAGTTCAAACTGGCCTTGAGCTCACTCCGTAGCCCAGGCTGGTCTCAAACTCACAATGATCCTCCTGCCTCAGCCTCTGAGTCCTGGGATTACAGGCGTGTACCAGCACACCAGACCAGTCATGAATAATTCTTCAACAAGATTTCTACTTACCACAGGCAATATTATGCTAGATGCTATGAAAAAAAGTTAAAAAGAAAATGAAAAATATTGATTCCTTCCCCTAAAGTAACAAAATACAAATGAATGAACACATTCTAACATTACATAATGTGATATTACCTTAAAAACAGACAACAGAGAAATCAATTCTAACAGAAAAAATGGGAATGTTTAGATATCAGGAAGGTTTGTGTTTATAGACATAGAGACTTCCATGAAGAAGAAATGGAGTTAGGAAAGCTAACTGACTTCAGAGATGATAAAATTTAAACTTCATATAAAATGAATTCAGACTTATTCTGCAGACAATCCACGCTTCAGAACAAGAGTATGTTACTACTAGTACTGGGCTTTAGGAAAACTGCTCTAGGACTGTACAGACAATAAACAATGTACTTACTCAATTATTACAACATTACAAATAGTACAACATAAGACAGATAAAATGGATCTCAGAATAGAACGGAATGGAATGAAAAAGAAGAGGCATCAAAGAGAAATATGTAAGTAGAAATTACAGTATATGGAAACCAATTAGATATTTTTAGGGGCTGGGGAAAAATAGCTGGAAAAATAACAAATATTGCCAAATTTTAATTGTCGGAGTTTCCAACTTAGTGGGGCATGTTGCTGCATGCCTGTAATCCCAGTATGGCAGAAGCTGAGGCAAGAGGATCACCATGTGTTCAAGGCCAGCCTGGACTATACAGTGAGTTAGAGGCTAGCATGAGGTACACAGTGAGACTCTTTCTCAAAATAAATAAATAAGTTTCTAACTTGCATGAATGGAAAGAAGGTGACACCACTGTCTAAGAGAGCTAATAGAGAAAATGGGAAAGTTTAGTGGAGATGAGATTAGAAAGAATGATTTTGGTTCCAAACATTTTTAAATGTTAAATTCTAAGTGCCTCCAAGAAACTCATGAAAAAATACTATTCAGAAGGCAGTTGGAAACTTAGGCCTGGATTCATGAGGAAGTTTAGAGTAACTACATAAATTTAGAAATTTCCACACACAATAATAAGTAATATTACTAGGTAAATTTCTTAAG
Organism: Dinomys branickii; assembly: GCA_004027595.1. NCBI lineage: Eukaryota > Metazoa > Chordata > Mammalia > Rodentia > Dinomyidae > Dinomys > Dinomys branickii. The sequence continues at coordinate 8,548 of PVLD010005804.1, read as the reverse complement.
AATAGATTTTTTAAAAAAGAACCTTAAAGCAGATCACAGGGGAAATAGTTATACTTAAGGGACAAGTAGAACAAGCATAAGGAAACTGAAAAGAAAACAACTAAAAAGCCAGGCAATTACAACAGTAACGGAGTGAAGAAGTTCAAGAAGCACTGGCTGGTCTGACTGCACCAACCATACCAACAGTAACTACAAATCCTCACTATCTCGTCTGAAATCTTGGGGCCTAGATGTGTTTCATAATTCACTATTTCTGAGTAAAGGTAACAAGATCCACGAACCACATGAATGTCTACACCTAGAGAAGTGTGTGGCAGCATCCATACTTGACACAGATATTTCTGCAATAAAACACATTATAATCACTCAGAGACTACTAGTAAAATCTCACACAGCGTCACATCAGGGCCAAATGAGCAAAGGTCAGCACAGATTTTGCGCCTAAATAAATTAAACAAAAAGCCCACTTTTAGGGCATTTAGGTTTCACATCATGGCTAATAGATCTGTGATTTTGTATTTAAGTTTTAAAAGGTACAAAAACTTGTATAAGTAAACTTTTACTCTTAAAATCTTATTTTCAAAGAATTTAAAACTAAATGTAATAAAATAAGGAATTTAAAAACTGTTATCAATTAAGGACACAGATAGCAATTAAGGACAGATAGCAACATATAATAAATGTAAAGTGAGAAGACATTAAATATGAGGTTTATTTTAAACCTGGTTTAAATGATTTTTTGTTTGTTTTGCTTCATTTTTGTTTGGGAGACAGGGCCTCACTACATAGTTTAGGCTCGCCTTGAACTATGTAGCCCAGCGTGACTTCAGAATCATGGCAATCATCCTGCTTTAGCCTGTCAAGAGCTGGGATTACAATGTGTGCCACCATACCTGGCTTTTACTTTTTTACTAACCCATTGATTAATGTCCCTGACTGTGTCACACTGGAGGGTCTGCTCTGTAATATCTATTAGTTACTCTGATTTTAAGCACTCAAAGTGCTGGTACTCCTGCAAATAGGCTAGGCTACCATGTAAGCCAGCTCCTTACTTTCTCTTAAGGGTAGGAACTTGCAAACCACTGCCCCATTTATTTCAAAACCATTAGATCTCCTGCAACAGAAATGGAATCATAAATTTAAGCCTGCTACTGGAAAAGAAAAACTGCTTATAGAATAAGCAGTTAAACTATAAAATAAAGCAAACTCAATGACAGGAAATTGTCATACGATTCATTTACAAGGTGAGACTGTAATAGCCTTTGCTTTTTTAATTCTCAGGAGCTTAGCAGAAGCTTTGTCTGCTTGAAATACTATACTCTGAAACTTGACATATTTATGCATCACCGTTTGTTTGATCTTTCGAGACAGGATTTCACTATGTAGCTAAGGGTGGCCAAGATCCTCCTGCATCAACCTCCTGAGTGCAGAATTCCAGGTACAAGTAACACGCCCAGCCCTAAATGACTTTTTGATGTTTTGCATTAATATCCCAAACCAGACTGCCTAACCCCAACATTTTTACCTAATTCAGGGACCTATCCTTGGGTTCTCTTCTCTCTCTGGTCTGCTATTGGTAGAAAATATTATTCCTCTGAAGGCCATTATTAGGGCAGTAGGCTTCAGAGAAATACTTAGCAATGGAAAGCAGCAGCAAACCATTCAACCTGAGAAAATACGATTTCAAACATATCACTGGAGAGAGCAAAACTGTAGTTGTACAGAGGTTGCATGAAGATTACAGGTGAATTCTAAGCAAAAATGATGGCCCTATACCCCAAAGAACTGGGAAGGAGACATTTGCTTCTCTTCTCTTGGCAGGTAAGCAGGTAAAGAATCTGGTTTGCTGATAGATTAGATCTTAATGCATGAATCCTTCAAGATGAGAGATATGATAAAGAAGACTTTATTAAATGTGTAGAACAAGTGTTTGGGGCAGTTTCTCTGAAGATAAAATGTGAATAGTGTCCTGGGATTAATTGTGCAATATAAATTTTGCATGTGAGATTCTTCTTAGGATAATTTAGTATCTAAAACTTGAAGAGCTTTCATAACCTGTGGTCCAAATAATGTTTATTAACTAAGTTATCATTATTGTTCTTTAGGTACTAAGAGATAGTTATCTTTAAGTACTTACAGAGATGGTTATCTTCCACTTTTATCCCTCTTACGATTTTCCTTTGTCTACTCATTTTTGGATCACATAAGAACTATGTATCTCAAAGTTATGTCCTTAGTTATGATAACAATGAATATGATTAACAGTTACTATTTCATTGAGAATCAAAGAGGAAACTGACACTTGTATTTCCAAGATAAAAATAAAAATGGATTTGACTTTTCTCTCCTCTCTTGAAGTGAAATTCTAAGTACGTATGAATTTATAGAAGACAACTAAAGAAAACCTCATTTTTCTTCTTACCTGGCACGCTTTTGCTATTATATCTGATGGTGTATCTTGTGAGAAGGCCGGTCTTAGAGCAGCTCCCACCTAGAAAAATGAATAAAGCACTTGATTTTTAGAGATAAGTAGCAAACGTAAAGCCTCTTGCATCTTTAGGGATGAAAACACACCTCTCCCTTTGCTCTTTATCACCTTTCCCTTATCCTTTTCAGTTTTAATGAACTCAACCCTACCACTTTGCTTTGCTTTCCAGAAGGTCATCATATCAAATGTATAGGCGTGCTACACCATTTAGGCAATTAACCTTGCCTCTTTTTCCCTTGTTTTTGTTTAATAAACAAAACTTTCTGACAAAGTGGCATATTATCGGAGATAACAAAACAAACAACAAAAAAACACTTTTCTGTTTTTTTTTTTAAACTTCAGAGGTGAATCCAGAATGCTGAATAGAGTAATTAGATGTACTTAACTCCTGGGTTGATATTTCTTCCCTTATAACACAGGTCAAATTACTAGGGCATACCAGCAGTAGTTTGCAAATGGATCAAGAGTCCCTCTCTAAACACACACAGCAACCAATTACAACCCATGAGCCACTATTAGATCTTGTACTGAAGGAGAAAAGATACTACAGAAGACTTTACTGGGTCCACTGACAACTGGAATAGGACGGCTTATATGAAAGTGCTTGGTCAGTGTTGAGTTTCCTGATGTTAATAACTGTTCTATCATTTTATTGAGACAATATTCTTGTTCTTTGAAAATACAGACCCAAGTGATCGGGAAAAGTACATGATTTAAATAATTTAAGTGGTTTATAAAAAAATGTGTATATTTTGTTGTTGTTGTTTTTTCTAAGACAAGGTCTCACTGTATAATCGTGGCTGAACCTTGAACTCACTATGTAGCCCAGGCTGGTCTTGAACTCATAGGACTTCTCCTGCCTCAGCCTCTCAAGTGCTGAACTTAGACACATGCACCACCACGCCCAGCTAAAATTGTGTGTACTATGTGTGTAGAAAGAGAAAAAGAATAGGGTGGGTCAGGGAGGGAGAAAAAGCATGAATATTCAAATAAAAGAATCAAAATTAACAATGGGTGAATATGAGCGGCAGGCATGAAATAGTTTTTGGGTTGTTATGCAATTTTTCTGTAAATCTGAAAGTTACTTCTACATAAAAAGTTTTTTTAAACACTTTCCCTCTTTTCAAATACTTTTGAAAAAATCTATGAAACAAAAGCAAATTCTTACTTTTATACAACTATCTCAGTGGAAGACCTCCACTAGTTTTTTTTTTTAAATTATTTCTAGAAACACGAAAGGTTAGGAGTAGAATATATTTATTTGAGAAAGAAAGCTTCTGTCTAAAAGAGACACAAGTGGTCCCAAGTGGGCTGCCTGGGAGTAAACAATTATATGTACAGTCATTTGGGTCAGAAGCTATCACTCACTTCTTCATCTACACTCATCAAAGAATGAATGTGGAGTATACGCTATTTACATATTTAATTCTGTGTGCATTTACACAACTTGTAGATGAGGTACGGTGCATCTGGAACCAGCATTTTAACACAGTGATGAACCTTTTAGAGACGGGTGCCCAAACTGCAACCGAAAATTTACTCATTTATCACAGTGGCAACAGTGAAATTAAACCTGAATAATTAAGCGTTAGTTTAGAAAAAAACAACTCATACATTAACATCTTCTGTCTTACAAGAAAACATGCATGCCACAGGTTTAGCACCACAACTGTAGCACAATGACATTGAAAAGGTATTTCTACTTGCTAACATAATATTGTTTAACCTTCACACAATACCCCATTGCTAGGATTAATTTATTGCACCTCCTCTGATAAACAAGGATATAAATGTCAGGGAAAACAAGTTTATCTCTGTTTAGAATAAAATAAAAATTCTTCAAAGATACACAATCCTTTCAGTAACAATTTCACCTGCTGTTACTCAGGGTTAACTTATTGTTCAGTATACAAGAAGACACTGCTTTTTATTTCTAAAACCGCTTATCAAGTCTTGGCACATAAAAATAGTGGCAGCAAGTCCAGAGCACTCCTTTGAACATTCCTTTTATGTGTTAAATGGCATAGCTAAATATCTAAACACAAGACTGGAAAGCTAGGCTGGAATTTCTATTCTAGTTTTACCACTGATATGTTATCACAACTTAAAAATACCTCTCACAATAGCTTGACACTATTACTTCTATTGTGGGTTGACAAACTATGAAACAGACTACAGAAGTAAAGATATGCATCCCGATGAAAAAAATAAATTACAGTTCCAAATACATTCATCCAAGGAATCTTTACTCCTTTAATAGTGCCGCAAAAGATTAATTTTAAGTTTCCAAAAAAATAGAGTCTCACATTAGCTTGATACTGCTCCAGAATCACATGACCTGGAAATTCTGGCTCAGGCACAGATGCAAATTTCTTGATAATGTCTTCAAGAGCCTGGAGCCCAGCCATCCGCAGCTGGTTGCTATGATCAGTTGCAGCCATGAATGCCATGCGAATCAGGTCAGAGAGATGAAGTACTAAGAGGTCATCTAAAAATAAAAATAGGCAAAAAGGAAAGCTTTTCCAAAAATTAATTTTATAACATAAAAAATATAAAACACGTTTCTGATAAAAGCACTTATGACACATGTGACGTTTTCCAAAAAATCAAACATATACTTTCAAGAAAATTTCCATTCATGTGTGTTCGACCTGTAATAATAAAATTTTCGTATTTTATATATTTATAACAAAATTATTAAAAAGTTTTACTGTTTATATGCATTAACTATACTACATAGTTTATATTACATAGTTTATTACGTGTATATGTGGTCCAAGACAATTTCTCCTCACTCAAAAAAAAAAGGCTGGAGGCTGCATATGCCTGTGAACAGTCAGCTTTTACATAGACTGTTAACACTTGCAAGTGCAAGGTCCTTAGTTCAATTCCTGGTACCAAAAAAAAAGTGTATGTTGGTTTGGGGGTGGGCAGCAAGAGAGGCAAACATCTGGCTAGAAGCCTACAATGCTTCCTCAGATAAGAGTGATAAAAACACACAATGAATTTTTTAAAAAATCATAAACTGCTGCCAGAATTTGGGAGAAAATTTTCAAGACATTAAGAAATGGATTAAAATGGTCTATTCATATTATACCATCCTAAAAGTTAGTAAAAAGACCTATTATTCTGCCTATAGACTCTGTGACCTAATTCACAAAGTCTATGATTTTCAAAAACTAGTTCTTCAACTGAGAGAACTGCTTTCCCCAACTGTTTTCTTTACATCCAACCTTTCTCAGATTGACACATCTTTTTTGTAAAATCCAAGAAGATGAACTCCTGAAGGGTGGGAATGGGAAGAAAACCTGGGACGATCACACAGGGAAAGAATTACAGAGCTGGCAGAGGTTTACCATGTTTAGGAAGTAGTAATTCCCTACAGCTAAAGCGCTATCGACAGGAAAATGGGTAGTTAAGGAAGCTACAGAAAGAGCCTGGAGAACATGCACTGGGTCAACACTTTTTCTATGGTCTCTGCCATGAGTGTTCAGAATTAGAATGGGTCCTGTTTTAGATCCAAAGAAGAAAACACACACAACACCAGAATCTAGGTGGAGAGCTATAGGATCAGCTTACCATGCAGCTATAGCTATGATATACTCCGTAAGCAAACACAGAGAACATGGCAATCTACCCCCACCCAGTACCACACTGTGTGCAAATTCCAAACAGGGAGAGCATGCCCCTCTTTTAAGGATATGTTAACATGTAAGCCTATGAAGAAAACATAACCAGAGAAAAGATAAAGATTCCAAGAACGTACTAAACTCTGAAAGCAATTTTCTTAAAAACCAGAATAAAATTTAGAAAATTATTTGGTATCAAAAGAATGTAAAAAAGTCTTGTTTATTACTGAATAAAAACAGAACACCTTAAAGTATGAAATAAACATGCTATACCGACATGGGGAAAATGCATAAAAGTTATAAGAACACTAAAAGGATACCAGTCAACTGAAGATCCACTATGGAAGCAGACAAAAAAAATAAAACATAATCAATGTGTAAATGGAAAACTTGGGAACATCTCCAAGATACCACATAAAACGACAAGAAGACACAAACACTAAGAAAATAGTTAAATAAAGAAACCACCCTAAGAACTGTGTCCATCCCTCACATACATGTAGCAAACTTATGATTCAGACAACACACATTCTCTTAGTCCTCTTGCTTATAATAAATCGGTACAGTTTAATGTTATTCAAAGATGTCCATGTGCTACTCCCTACCCTGTGAATTTGTCTCTTCTCACGGAAAAAGGGACTTTCCAGATAGGATTAAGGTTATAAACCCTGACATGGGGATTATGTTAAATTATCCAATTGGGCCCAGTCTAACTATGTGAGTCCTTAAAAGCAGAGCATCTGGTGTTCAGCAGAGAAATTGCCTCTCCAAGATTTGGTGTGCAGATGCTGGAATATAGCAACATGAGGAAAAGAAGAAACAGGAAACTGGGTCACTGGGACCCAGCAAGGATCTGAAGCAAGTGAAGCCCAAGGGGAGAGTGAAGAGAGAGATCTCAATGAAGAAAGAGGCGTCAAGCAGTGCTTTCTCCGTGAACCTGCAGGAAGGGGCATTCTAACCTGCAGATGCACAGTAACTACCCCAGAGGCCTCTTTAGAGAACCGCCCAGGTGGAACAGAGCAGTGGACATAGTGGACTGCAGTGGCTGGTGAGTTATTCAAGTTCAGGAGAGGGCAATTGGCCAGTACTCATCTGGAGGGGGGCCAGCTGAGTTTGGAACTCAGCTGCAGGCTGCCTCCATCTAATGGCTCCCAGGGTCAAGGTGAGGTGAAACCGAATTCAAGCTGGCAAGAGGTCAAAGAGCCAAGTTGAAGCAAGCTGGAGCCAAGCTCCCACCATCAGGATGCACACTGTACTGTAGGCTGAATAAATATGGGTCTAGCCTCGTAGCCAGAAACTAGCCTGAACTCTAGTGGAACTAAAAGGTGCAGGCTTGCAGGGATTATACACTACCTCACCATACAGCTAATGCTGGCTTGCTGGGATTAATCAAAATGGCTCTGGACCCTGTCTGCCCACTTTGTTCAAGTGACAGCACAGACACCACTTGAAGTGCACATTTTTTCTTTTCTTTTCACTTTTTTCATTGATGCTTTGTTCTTGTTTTTGTGAATGTGAACACGGTTTCTAGTTCTGTGTTGTTGTCCTGTTTTGTTTTTATTTCTTCCTTTTCTTTCGCTCCTGTTTTCTTATCAGTTTCCCAAAGTTTGAATAATCTTCCTTTCTCCTCCAAATTTGCTTCTCATCTCTTTCTCTTCTTCTATTTTTATTTTTTCTACTCCATTTAAATTTTCTCCCCCTGAGAGCATGTTTAATGTGGACAATTTCCTGGTTTTAGATTTTGTTATATAACCACAACTTCAGTTCATACAGCAAAGTTACCACAGTTTGTCATTTTCTAGGCTGTGTTTCAGCCATTGTTACTGCTAATTGGACTACTTTATCCAAGGTGACATAATTATTCTAGTTAGTTGTTCTTCCAGGTATGCCAAGACTGAGATTGCCTAAGTGTCATAAAAAATACTACAGGTCAGTGCCAAAAAAGCAGAGACTAGGCCAAATAGGCAGCAATGTCTCCTCCTCAATAAACTGAAAAGGTGGGATCTTGCAATAGACTCAAAACCCAAAAGTCAGTTACACCTGAAGACATCTCTCTGAAGTAGTCATTTCATAAAGGTTCTAAATACTAGCAATAAAGCTACTTGCTAAGAGGAATTTACAAAAATCATCCAGGAATTAAAATTAAAAAAAAAAAAAGAAAATGAGAACACATGTAAGAAAGATGTAAAGACTTCCATCTCAACAGAGGCAAACCCAAAGGAGGAGCTGCCAGATCCGGGGAAGATGGCGACCAGGTGAGCAGCAAGGGAGCGAACCTCCTTAATAAACACCACCAGCTCGAGACAGACTTGGCGAGCGTGAATGCCGGGACCTCGGCTGGGAAGTTTAAACTGGGCGTATTTCTCAGAGATGCCGGGGGAGATGTGGTAGGGCGGACCAGGCTGCCGGGGCGAGACGTGGGAAAGCCCCA